>RJWT010044915.1:0-11711 GCA_004365215.1 Cuniculus paca
CCATCCTACTTCTCTCCCAGTGACTCATAATTTGACTTAGTCCTCTACAGGACAAAAGTATTTTAACTTTGCTGTGGTATGATTTTATTTCTTTCAGGAAGGTACCAAGAAGGGGAATAGCTGGGTCAAATGGAAACTTTAGTTTTAGTTTTTTGAGGACTCTCCAGACTGATTTCCAGTGTACACTCCCATCAGTAGACTTTTCTCAACAGCCCTGGAACTAGGAATGGGGAAAGGGGAAAGGAAGAAAAAGAAAAGAAAGGAAAAAAAAAAAGGAAAAAATGGAAACAAAGCTTTTGTAAATAAAGAGGGGAAGAGGAATTGAAAAGAGGGTAGGAGAATGGGAAAAAAATAGAAATTAAGATATACCACATACAGGTACAAAGTCCCTATGATGAATGCAATCATTATGCATATTTAAAACGTACCAGTAACTTAATTTAAAAAATTTAACTTTGGTATATTTTTAGCCTTAGTTTATAAAATAAATCATCTTTATTTTAAAATATTGTCATATTACTTCATGGTATGAAGCAAAATATTGATTTATTGTGTCCATTAATTTTAATGAAAATTGATGGCATATTATTTGGTGATTTAATCATTTAACATTATGTTATAATATGTATTATATGTAAAATATTAGGAAATATGTTACCTAATCACATACTGATTCAAGTACAATTTTTACAGAGCCGAAACTCAAAGCTCACAGAAAAGATTAATATTTTTGTAAAAAGCTTTTCAAAAGCTAGGCATTGAGGTCTATGTCTATAATCCCAGTTTTCTGGGAAGCTGAGGCAGGAGAATCATAAATACAATGCCAGCCTGGAAAATTTAACAACTTAGTAAGAACCTATCTCAAGACGAAACATTTTAACAAATTTGTTATAAAAATAATATAAAAATCAAAAGAATCATATAAAACTTTTTCACTAGCCATGTTTATCCTTTCTAAACTCTTATATTAGGGACCGAAGTATGTGAGAATTATCCAGATTCCCAGAAGCAACGTTTTATTCATGTTCTACTTAGATGAGAACTTTTTGTACCAAATTCTTGAAACTTCTTGATACTCCTACTTTCTGATATCTTGTTTCATCTCTAATTTCAGTCCTGAGAAAATTTTTCTGTAACATGAAAATTCTCCTTAGGTTTCTGTTTTTCTATTTTTCTCATGTATGTTAGGTAGTCACATATATCTTGAAATTTTAATAATAGAGTCTATGATATATAGATGATTACATAAAGAAACATATTGACGTCATAAGTACCAAAACAAAAAAGTAGTCATCATTTTGTATAGAAAAGTTTATTTTTCTTTTTTAAAGAAAAAGCAGGGGAAAATGCAAGAAGATTCTTTACATCTCTGAAAAATTTAAAGCATTATCATTATTAGCAACTGGTAATTTTTATGCTACCTATTTTCAGATAACTTTCAAAATTCTTAACACCAGTTCTTCAATTTTCTTATCTCACTCAAAATCGTTTGAAGTTGGATTAAGATGTAGATATAGAATAAGAACAACAGAATGTACTCATAGACATTAGAATGTTGGATGTGTTGGCACTCACTACAAAATTCATTAATCTTTGCCCTGCTTAAGTTTTTAAATAGCACATTGTGAATAAAATTCCCTGAATCATGCTAGACTGTAAACTTTTCATCCTGATCTAATGTTATTCTCACTGAAAACAACCTATGTGGAAAAAAAAGTGAAACTAAGGAAATATTAAATGTTTAGTTTTTTAAAAACTTCACTGAGAGGGGGCAGTAAATGAGAGAGAGGAGAAAGAGAATTCTGATTTTTCATAGGTTGTCTGGATTGTGGCTGAAGTGCTTATTATCATTCAAATGTCTAGTGTTTGTTTAGCAAATAATAGTTTCTCACTTCAACAAAACAGCAACTTCTCTGAGATTATGGATTAAGATTTTCCTAATGCACCCAAAGCATTAGCACAGTTGCAGACAAGACAAATTTTATGATACTGCTATAGAATGGAAACTTTGCTTCATTTTACTAACAGGAAAACTTTCACTTGAATGTAATTTACATGTAAGTATAATACATTAGGTAGGATCAAAAAAATTCAGCAAAGATATGGAAAAACTTAACAACACAAACCATTTATCGCCAGTATCTTATCAACATTTTATAGAATACTTCACCCAAGTTCAGCAAATAAACATTCTTGTCGAGTGACCATAGAGCATAAACCAATGTAAAATATATCTTTGGCCATAAAGCAAACCTCAACATGTAAAAAGAATTATAAATATACAAAGTGTATTCTCCAATCTCAATGGAATCTGTTTAGAAACAATACTAGCATATATTATGCTCTCCAGACATTTGGAAACTAATGTAATTCTAAATAATCAATAGATCAAAGAGGAAGCCTCAAGGGAAATATTTTAAAAATCACTGAACTGAGTGAAATTAAAAGCAACATACCAAAATTTTTGTGACACAACTAAAGCAGTGCTGAGAGGGAAATTTATAGCACTAAATGAATAAATGAAAGCTGAAAAAGTATCAAATCGATAATTTATATTTACAGTTCAAGAACTGGTAGATCTCTAGTAAGATCATCAAAGAAACAAAAAGACACAAATAACATCCAGAATGAAATTTAGTGTGTCATCACAAACTTATTAGATAGTAAAAGAATAAAAAGAAAAGTAAGCTATTCTACATACATAAATTCAACATAAAATATTAAATTAGAATGTAACCACTTACTTTAAAAATATGAACTATCAATTCATTCTCTGTGAAGTACACCATTTAAATAAACTTCTATTAAGAAAATTATATTAATTATTTCAAAAACTTCCAAAACAGAAATGCACAGGCCTAAATAGTTCCACTGGAGAATTCTGCCAAGCACAGAAACAATTAATGGAAATTCTATATGATGTGATCAAGAAAACAGAAAAGGAGACATCATCTCCCAATACATTTTATTAAGATAGTGTTAGACTTCTACTATGATAACAAAAATGAGTCTAACAAAAGAAAACAAGAGGCTAATAGCCCTCATAAATATACACACAATTCTTTGCAAGATTTTAATGAATCAGATTTGGGAATATGTTTTAAAAATATAAACCATAATAGAAGTGAACTTTTGCCTGGGATGCTAGATAGTCCAGTATTTCAAAAATCAATTTACAAAGTCTTCCTACAAAACCATGTGAATTAATACAACTGTCAGTGGATAAGATCTGCTACCCAGTTTATCTTTCTGATGTCCTCAGAATTTATAGTATCTGTGTTTTGGTGTCTGTGAAACTTGAAAATATTTTGGCCACTATTACCACAAGTATTCATTGGCCTCATCTTATCTTTCATGTGTCCTCAGTATATACACTATGGTTCTTGAAATTGTCCTACGATTCTTAGAAATTTAGGTTCTTTTTTTCTTATTCATTCTTTTCTGTTGCTGTTACTTTGTTTTTCAGGTTGGGAAATATTTATATTGAAAGACATTCCTGTAAAATTATTATTTTCTTAGACCCTGCCATTCTACTCATGGGCCCACTGAGGCATTCTTCATATCTGCAAAGGGGTGTTTTCATCCTTTCTGTTTTTTTCTCTTAGAGTTTTCAATTCTTTGCTTATATTATTCACCTGTTTTTACATCTTGTTTACATTTTTTGTTGGATCTCTTAACATGGTTGGTATTTATTTTGAAAAAAATATGATTTTTATTTTTATTATGATTCATAATACATATTAATTTTTCAAAATAACAGGGTTCATTGTAATATTTTACATGTACCACCCTTTTTTGCTGTTTCCCTCCTCTTTCTGACCCTCTTCACTTCCCTCTTCCCAGTAGCCTCTTCTTTCAGGTCATCCTCATTTCCTCACATATGAGATAAAACATGATATTGGTTTTTTTATGACTGGCATATTTTGCTGAGTAGCATATCCTCCAGTTCTATCCATTTTCTTCTAGGTGAATGAGTATTACTCTACTGTGTATGTGTACTATGCTTTCTTTGTTTATACATCTCTGGCTGGGCAGCAAGGCTTATTCGGTATCTTTTTTTTTTCTTTTTGAGACAGGTTCTTGCTATGCAGTTCAGGCTGAACTTGGGCTCACTTTGGAGCCCAGGCTGGTCTTGAACTCGCAACAATCCTCCTCCCTCAGCCTCCCAAGTACTGGGATTACAGGAGTGCACCACCACTACCGGCTTTATTCGGTGTCTTAGCTATTATGAATAGTTGTGCAATAAACATGACCATGCACATGTCTTTGTATGGTGACTTCATTTAAGAAGATGGATAGCGCCGGGCGTGGTGGCTCATGTCTGTAATCCCAGCACTCGCGAGGCTGAGACAGGAGGATCTTTGTAAGTTAGAGACCAGCCTGGGCTACAAAGTGAACTCAAGGCCAGCCTGAATGGCATAGCGAGACCCTGTCTCAAAAAGACAAGGGCCAGGGATCTAGCTCAGCGGCTTAAATGCCTGCCTGGCAAGCATGAGGTCATGAGTTCAATCCCTTGTGCCACAAAAAATAAATAAATAAAGAAGAGGGATAGCTGTATCATACAGTAGTTTTCATTTTAGTTTTTTTTCTTCAAGAAACTCCATACTGTTTTGTATATTAGCTGTACTAGTTTAGATTCCCACCAATAGTGAATAAGACACACCATTTGTCACTTTATAATTACTCTCTTTTTCATTTTTTTAAATGTAAACCAAGTTTATTTTGCATTTTAAGTAGTGTTCTTAAAGCATTACAGCTTGGTAAACAATGTAAATTACTATAAGTCATCTCAAAAGCCTGTTTGGTTTTGTTTTTTAATGAGTTGTTAAAAAGATGCAGCCTATTCTAATAGAATAAATATTTTTAACCATTTCACTTTGAGTTAATGAAGGCTCACAAATGAGCAACACACCCCATTTAGGAAAACAAAAAGCTGTTATGGACAAGCGACAGCACACACACAAAACCAAAAAGAACTGTGTAAAAATAACTGTGCTCCCATATTTTTGAAGTTGCTTCACAATGTGATGATATGCACATGATCTTGCTGCAAACTTGCCAGTTTATGGTTATTTTCATAATAGACATTTTAACTAGTGTAAAAAACTAGGGATTGATTTTCATAAGGGTCTTAATCTGCCAGTCTGATAATCCCATGATCTTTGCCATGTCTGAATCTCTTTCTGTTGCTTGCTTTGTTTCTTCAAACTGTTTTTTTTTTCCTTTTATCATAACTTTAAATTGTTGGTAAAGATTGGAAATATATCAAATAATAGACTTGGAATTGAATAACCTCTAATGTGAGAATCTTGGTAGTAGTTCAAACGTGTTTAATGTTTACTACATAGTAGATTCTCAAGGTCTCAAATGCCTCTAGTGTTCCTGATTTTATCTCACTTCTCATTTTGACTTTTCTTAAAAACTATTTCTTAAAAGAAAATGATCATTGAAGTTCTTTCAGCTCTAATTTAGTACTATACTAAAACTTATTGTGGTTGGTAGGTATATGTGTGATAGGAAAAGTATTCTGTATGTCTAGATTGTCTCCATCACTTGTAGACAGCTGTACATAGGCTGTGTTGTTCATAGTGTTTCTAATCTTCTTCTTACCTTCCTGTGGCAGGAGGGAGTCAAATATGGGTGATTTCCTTTCTCCTGTGTCCTTTTATAAGCCTCTGCTAAAGTTATTTCTCTTGGAGTGCTGTCCTTTGTATTGGAGAACACTCTGGAAATATTTGTGAATAGTCTCTTTCCTCCCCTGCCTGCCAAAAACACAAGGATTTTTCTTGGCTCTTTACTGTGAGAACCTGGTATTGTTCCTGGAGTTAAAGCCTATGAAAGTATAGGGCCCCTAAGGCATTTACTGCTTTGAAACTAATGTGTAATCTGCTTCTAGAAATTTATTGAAATTATCAGTTAAGTCTCTTTATCAGTTTGTGACACTAGCAGCATTTTCTCCTGATAAGCTATTCAGTTTTAACTTCCTATCTCTACAGACTTAGAATGGTAGTTTGTCCTAAGACTTCCAATACTTTGCTAAGTTCAAGAAAAGTAGTTGACTTTAATTCATTTAGATTTCTTTTGTCTTTAACATGGGAACCATGACTTCTGAATTCTATACATATCAGAGCTAACAGTGGGAGTTCTGGACACTCATTTATAATAAAAAACAGAAACTGATGGTATTTTCCTCATCTTGATAAAAAGCACTACAAAAAATAAAAAAAATAATTACATTTAAAATCCTATTTAATAAAGATTGAATATTCCATGAGATTAGGGCAAGACAAAACTGTTCTCACCATAAACCATACATACATAGTGTTAGAAATTGTGTATTTTATTTGTTTGCTTATTGCTTTTGTGCTGCAGATTGTGCCCCGGGTTCCATGCCTCCTAAGTACACGCTCTATCACTGAGCTATACTCCCAGTCTCTAAGGTTAGAAGTTCTAGTTAGTGCAACAAGGCAATAAAAGAAAACTAAGGTTACACGTTTCAGAAAGGAAGAAAAAAAGTTCATTCATTTTTTTAGATGTCATGATAACCTCAAGGAGCCTACAAAAATTTTTCTAGAACTAATAAGCATAGCAAGGATACTGTGTAAGATAAACATACAAAAGTCAATTATATTTTATAGATGAATAAGTAAGACTGTACATCCCTGACAGCCATGAGATCACAGTACTTGATGGTGTACTGTATTGCTAAACTATGATATTTGGTAGATTAAGTGTAATAAATACATTTTCTACATATGATATTCTCATTTTATGATGAATTTATCAGGATGTAACCAATTTGTAGGTCCAGGAGCATCTGTATAGGAACTACAGGGAGATGATGAAAAGATAATATGCAGCTAGAAGTGGTAAAAATGTCAAGTACTAGCTGGGCATGGTGGTGCAGGTCTGTAATCCCAGCACTTCAGAGACTGAGGCAGGAGGATGGTTACAAGCTCGAGACCAGCCTGGGCTACAAAGTGAGTTCAAGTCTCAAAAAAGACAAAAAAAAAAAAAAAAAAAAAAGAAGTGGAGTATTGAATTTATTTGAGGTATGGCTGGGAGCTAGAGCCAACAGACTGATGAGTGTTAGATGTGGAAAGTGGAGAAAGGGGATGAATGAAGGATTATTCAAAATTCTGAAAGAAAAGTAAGTGTGGTAAGATAAATAAAATGTAAACTGACTGATGGTGAGAATGTGGAGTGATTACCATTCACATTTGAAAGTCTATTGAATATGTAGAATAAAAATAATTGAAGATTAAGGTTATACTGATAATTCACTTGAATTAATGAATTAGGAAATGGAATATTTCTGGATCTTTGGGATTAGGTGGCTAAAATAACATAAGGAAGAATGCTACTGAAAATAGGAAGACCAAGGACCACAAAGTCAGAGATGCTGGATATCATAAATGCCAGGAGAAATGACAGAAGAATGGAGCCATAGATTATACTGGAGAATGAATGACACAATAAAGGCAGTGGGGGCATGTAGGTATGTGAATGGCATTCTGGTCTTCTGACTGAATAGTGAGGTAAGTTGTGTGTGGCAGAATAAACAGCATTTCAAGCAGTGAAATCCATCAGGGAGATGGTGAGGCAAAGATGAAGTGCTTGGCATAGATGTTAAGGATAAGAAACATGTTTATGGTGATGTATGTACTCATTTGTGAAATCTGGACTAGAGAGGAAGTTTTATATTTTTATGTTGTAGAAAATAAAAATAGATGATCTGTTGAGCTTGTATCTCAGGAAAGATGTCACAGTGAATAAGACTGATATCCTAACACTAAATAACTAAAGGAAATAACACAAACAGCCATTCACAATAAAAATTTTCCACAGGGATTCATTTAGTGTCTCATGTATGGAGCACTTGTGAATAATATACTTGCATATTCTTGACAATCAGGAAACTCTGCCGGAGGGTTATAATTACTTTCCTGGTATGTTACTGGGGTGGAAGAACCCACAGTCTGTCACAGAATGGAGGAATGTTTTTATTTTGACATAAAGAGGGTAATATTACTAGGGTTATACTTTCAGGTTATCTACAATGAACTCATTTTGAGATGCAGAACTGTCCTTGATATTCAGCCAGAAGCCACCATTGACAAAGGCACAATAGCGTTCTGAAACTGACCTACCTCAAAGTCTTTTGGAAGTAGTCTGAGCACAAATACTATAAACAAACTAGTTGACCAAATAGTGGGTATCTTGTGGTTGCATGCTCTTATATCCATTCCCCATTTTTTTACAGGTCTATGTAAAACAGAAATTAATGTGTATTATGTTACCAGATCAAGATTTTGTGTCAGCCAGGGCTAGACTGGACTCCTAGTAATAAGCCATAAGCAGGAAGGTTTAAGCAGGACATTTCAGCCAGTGTAACTCACAAGTAGATGGATTTCATTTGTCTTACAACTCTACCCATGCTTATCTTAGTGAGGATAATACAGTTCCTTTGTCATCAGTTTCCAAAGGCTTTGTGTTTGGCAACTTGAAAACTTTAATTTAGGTCAGAATCTTACATTTTTGGAGCAAAAACAAGGCCAAATGGTTTAATCTGATGCTCAGCTCAGTAGAATGAGCATGAGGTGTAGTGAATTAAATAATCTGTTGTTGCCCAAGTATTTCCCACATTGTATTTTTTCTTCTTGTGACAAAATAATGATTGTCTCACCAATACAGAGCACAAGGCGTGTGTGGAGGATGTTATACTCTTAAGAAGAAGGCAAGGTGAAAGTCAAATATAAGTACACTATCAAATACCCCATCACTACTATAGAACTAAAGTGAAATCTAGCATGTAGGTGAGGCAAATTTAGTTTAATCCATTTTAAAATTAAACTGGGATTTCATGCATGGAATACCAGATCAAGACTGACATTTTTATTTCCAATTGATTGCACATTTTCTTGGAAAATGAGCACCCAGCTACATTGAGAATTTGATTTCCATTCTGATCAGGTGTGTACTTATTGGAGTTATGTAATTTCGAGTCAGTGTCCCTAAAGAACATCTTTTCTCTCTGTCTTTCTAATTCTGGAATACAGGTGTACCACAGTTTTATCAGAAGTGGAGTCCAGGCATGGTGAAACAGTAAGATAAATGGATCCTGACTTTTTTTACACTGTAGAAACCCAGACCAGCCTTGGTTTATTTATCCACCAAATAAACAGAGAAATAAAATAAGTTATTTGAGCTATTATTATCTATGCAAAGATGAAAATAATTCTAATCAGTATCCTAACTGGAAGTACTGCTCATAGAGTCCTGTACTTTCTGGAGTAACTAATTCCAATCAAAGCTTGGCACTTTTATTTTGCAAAATCCTACAATACCAGATGTTTAAAATGATGTCTGTCAATAGTTTTATACTAGGAAAGTTTCATTCATTCTCTCCTTTGGAATTTTACAGAAGCATTAATCTCTGGAAGTTTCAAATTATGAGACACTGTGTTTAAGTCCATGGTGAACTAGAACTCATGAATGCCCAGTCCTTAAAATAGCAGATAGGAGCACTGTCTCCTTTCCAGTTTCCTCCAACAAGAAGGCAAACATTTAGGTCAATCACTCCTTGCATGACTGAAAAACGCAACAAGGAAAGCCTTTCTCTCACTCTCATTCTTACCGATTTCCAGAGCCTTATTTGGATTAGAGCTGGGAAATAAGATAGTGGCAGCAGAACTGCTAAACCTGTATCTTAGTAAGTGCTACACTGATCACGTCTCTTTAGAAGATGTGGGTACCAATTGCCTGCAAATCTTATCTCATGGTTTTCATTTTAAACTCTGGGGTAATATAGATGCACTCATAGAAAATTTTAGAATGTATATATGCTTTCACGATGTTCGAGTATAATAAAATGAGGGATTTATCAGCGGTGATTCACTTTGAAATGATAACCATATTCTACCTTAGATATTTAAATACTCTAGGCTTCATTAAGATATTTCACAGATGCTACTTTGGTCAGATATGGCTTCAGTAGTGCTGTGGGTTGTTTGCTTTCTGTAATGCTTGGTATTAAACCAGGGACTCCCTCATATTAGGCATTTATCACTGTCATTCTATCATTCTCTACATTCTAGCCCATTTTATTTTTGATTGTTTTGTTTTAAGGCAAGCCCTTGGTAAGTTGCCCAACCTGGTTTCATTGTTATGATCCTCCTGCTTCAGCTTCCTGAATATCTGGGATTATAAGTGTGTGACACCATGCTTGGCATCGCTAAGAAAACTCATTTCAAGTAAATAGGAAAAATAGGACCTAAATCAAGGTTGTTGGTTGCCAAATTTAGACTCTTTCCACCATGTCCCTGATATCAGATGACTGTCACTAAGAAATTCATCAAAGGAATGATCTACAGAGAGAGTATTCTGTGAAAGTCAGGTGGCAAGAGATGAAAAACAGGGCTGACTGTCACCTGACATTGAAGACCAGGTGGAATATCAAAGACAAAGAAAAACACCCAGGCTAGTTTCCTCTATTTAATAAATTTATCTCAAATTTGTTTTGCAGTTGTCATCATGGTTTGGGAAGTTAATGATACAACATCACAATTATTTAGGAAAGAATAGTATGTGGTGCAGCTATTACTGTAACAAGCATTGTGTAAATTATATCTCAGGTTTTTTTCTTTATTATTAGTAATATTTGTGAAACAATGGTTACATTCTTTATAGGTAGTTGGTACTTGTATTTGATACAGCTTCATTCTTTTATGTCCCCTTTCCGTGCCCCCCTTCAATTTTTGGTCCTCTTTCCACTTGTGAAAGATGTATCTTCCATTTCTTTTTTATTTTGCTTCTTATGTATACTTCGGGTTTCTTGTATAAGAGAAACTATGTAGTATTTAAGCTTCCGTGTCTTATTTATTTCACCTCACCACGTGAAAGCCAACAATCGAAGGCATAAAATCCTGTGGAACCTTTTCTTTGTATTTCCATCACTGTAAATTTTTTATTTTATTAGTACATGTTTGCAGTACATGTGGTTTCCAATCATCCTGGCTAGTAGGTACATGCACATATTATGATTTGTTTCTTTTATTAATCCCAATCCCCTTTACTTCTGTCTCCCTTCTTTTTCCTCTAATTGCCCTATACTGCTTTTTATTCTTGTTGATATTATTGATCTTAGTTCATATTCTGCCATGAAATGTTTACATTCATTGAGGTTATTAGGTTCCTGTGCATGGCTTACCTTTATTCTACTTATTTTCCCTTCCCCTTCTCCTTACACCTTGTTTGTGTTTCCTTGACCCACTTCCCTATTGCAAGATCCACCCTCTTATCCCCTTCTATCCATCCTTTATTATTCTCTGTTTATATTTTGCTTTACTTAAGTGAGAGATACCATATGATATTTAAGCTGTGTGTCTGATTTATTTCATTCAACATATTTTCTAGGTGCACTCCTTTTTCCCACAAAGGTGTCAATTTTTTCATTCTTTATAGTATTTGTCAGTCTAGAGTATTCCATTATGTATAGAAAATGTATTTTGTTTATTCAGTCATCTGCTGATGGGTGTTTGGTTACTTTTCTCTCATTGCTGGGACAAAACACCCAACATTCAAAATTAAGCAAGGAAAAGTTTATTTAGCTCACTGTTTATGGAGGTTTCAGTTCATAATCAGCTGACTCCAAGGCAGGGTGGCATGGCACCAGGGCAATACTTCAAAGTGGCAGAAGACTGCAAAGCAAC
>RJWT010044916.1:0-11714 GCA_004365215.1 Cuniculus paca
TACTTATTTAGGGTTTGTTTTGTTTTTCTTTTTCAACAATTTTGTGATAGGAAGTTAGAAGCTTGATTTGAGATTTTCTTTCTGCGTTCAAGTATACATTCTGTACAGCAGATTTTTTTTTCACCAGTTTTGATCCCATACATTTCAGTGTGTTTTACTTCTCTGTTTACTCAGATTTTTAAATTTTTAAAGTTTTTTTTTAAACTGGACTTGAGACTTTGTCTTGACCTATATATTATTTAGAAATAGTCACTTTGGTTTTATTAAGGAGTTTAGCTGAACTGGAAAAGTATTAAGTGTTGAGGTGGGAGTAGCCAATTAAGTCTCCTAGACAATAAAGAAAGAGCAATGACTCTGATCACTTATGGAAACATTTTAATCAAGAGCTTCAAACGATAGCAGGAGCCAAATCCCTGTTTTCCTTACACTTAATGCAATGGTGTTGCAGTTGATTTGCCCAGATGTGGGGGATGTCTCCCTATTGAGGTAAACCCAAATAAAAGGTTCTGACTATCTTATAATCTTGAAGGTGGAGGTAGTGTGATAGGCAAGAGGAAAACTGTAGGCATGAAAAAGTGCTGGATACTGAGTTAGAGTAGGGGAAGCTATCTTCAAGTCCTCCCCCCAAGGAATTACTATCAAAGGCATGTATCTATAGGGGATCTGGTCTAAGTTTATGATAAGGAGATCTAAGGATAAGGTGCCTGGGTTAGAAATACGAATAGGTCAAAATCTCAAGATTCTGAGTCCTTCATCTTCACAGAATGCCAAGTACTGGCTGTGAGGAAAGACAAGTCCCCTTGTGACTTGCTAGGTAGAGCCTTTGCTTATGGTAATTGCCTGTGGTTGGTTCTGAAAATTTGAGAAAGTTTTAAAAACAGGAGACAGACCCCTCAAATTCATCCCTCGAACTTTCAAGACCTATGCAAAATAAGTGAATTATTCACCATGGGTCTGAACAGTCAGATTTTGAGAAGCCAGTACAAAAATCAGGAAATTATTATGAGGGTACAGTGTCCGAAATCCATGGTCAAGATCACTCCAGGCAAGGGGAAAGGCCTGTAGGAAAGGGTGTCTCATAGTTCATATTACTTCACAGAAGGAGGATTCTTCTTCAACTTTTCTATAAATCCTATTTTACATGCACATAAGTATCAGTTCTTGTCCTGGACACCTGTGTCCTGAAAATTGAAGCTGTCTTTCCAAAGCTGAATCTGGATCATGGCAGTCAAGTTGAACTACCAGGAGGTAAAATCCCAGAACATGCATCCCCTGCATACAGAATGGTGACCTTGTATTACCAGACACATATGAAGAACACAGTACAAAAGAAAGGAAGGGCTTTTATATGCTACTGAGGGAAATAAACTTGCAGCCTCTGCTCTCAGATATATCCCAAACACTTCTTATTTTTTTCTTTTCTTCTTCTTTTTTTTCTCTTTTAAAAAAGTGTCCTCTGAGATGTTAAGTTTCCCAAGACTGGGTGGGAATTTGTGATCTTCCTGATTCATCCTCCCAAAGTGCCATAATTACAAACACATGCCACCATGTTCAGCTTGAAGAGGACTTTTAATAGAGTATATTGTGAACTGAGGTTCCCTTGTCTTAGTTACTTTTCTTCTTGTTGAGACAAAATACCCAACACCCTCAAGTTAAAGGAGGAAAGGTTTATTTTAGCTCACAACTTGTAGAGGTTTCAGTCTATAACTGGCTGGCAACAAATCAGGGCGTCATGGCAGATGGACATCACAGAAGCTCAAAAACCCTGGGTGTAGAAGGCAGGAGGAGCAAAAGCAGCAAGTAGCAACAGCAGAGGCAAAGGCAAACCAGCAGTTACTTTTTATCATAGCCAGGCTTTCACCTTTTTGGGTGGTTCCACCCACACCCAGGGTGACTCTTCCCATTATCTAAACCCAGAATTATGCCAAAGCAATCAGTGGACTAACTTTGTAATCACGCATTTTTAATCTCAATATAATACCCTGAATCCTAGCCCCACACTCCCTGAATCAGTGATGGTAAATCTTTTAGAGCTTATATACATCATGGAGATATAAACAGCTTGCTGTGGCTCACATGCCATAGGTTTGCCACCCCTACCTTACATCCAACCCCCTCAAAAAGCTCCACTCACAATTACATGTGGCATTTAGGGGACATTTAGATACCCTAGAAGATTCTTGGTTCAGTTAAATTCTTGGTTTTAGAGGAATTGCCCAAAGCAATCAGATTTAAATGACTTTGTCTGTCTGTGATATCAGTCCATTGGCTTCACTAGTGCAAATGGTATGTAAGGATGCTATGGGAAGTGTAAAAAGTAAGGTAATTTCTGCTTTCTTCTCTTCATGGTGGGTAGGTGCAATTATAAGTGTTTAGAGATCTTTTGACTGCATTTCTGTTCTTAACTTCTGAATTAATTCTTTTCTGTTTGAAGACTACAGACTGGCTGGTTTTAACACCTAAAATCTTTTTGCTATTTGCTTTATTATCGAAGATTAGATCTATTAGATGTCTCTTGGTATTGTGATAGGTACTCTATTTGCATACAAAAAGAATGTGGTGCTCTTACTTCTTTAATGTACTCTTAATAGAATTGTTGAATTCATTGCAGACTTCTAACTAGCGCATAGGGCAGACATTTATTACTTAAAGACTGCTATAACTCAGAGAAAAGTTGAAGATGAACTAGACCATGGTGGCAGCAAAGCATATCCATGAACACTATATGTAGCTACAACCAGGAGGTAGACAGAGATGACACAGGGAGACATTTCAAGATCAGCAGGATGAAAATGTCAGATGAGAGAAACCTTTTTGGCTCCATCAAATAAAACACCCATAGGACAGCTATGCATGTAGCCATACAACTAACTTGATCATTGTTTTTGGTCACTACCATAATTAATTCCCTTAGTAAATACTTATAGTGAGATTCTAAATGCTAATAAAGAAGTATATGAAGGTGAATATGAAATTGACAGTGGCCTGACAGAGGTGATTAATGACTATTAACCAAAGCAACCTCTGTGGCAGAGGTCACTGAAATATGCACAATAACCCTAATTTTATGAGTTGTGTTTCTGAGTTAGTCACATGTGAAAGTCTTGCTTTTTCTGTAAAATCCTGCTCTTCCAAAGAATTTTCATCTTAGGTCCTCCAATTTCCTCTCTTTCGATATTAAGACCTAGAGATGCTCTTTTCTGAACTTTTAAGGAAGGAACACATTTCTCATCTAGACATCAGGTATCTTCCCTCATCACCAATCATTGGAAGCAATTTTTAGAAATGTGTGATCATTTCACAGTGCTTTTTCCTCTGCAACTTTTCAAAAATTACTGAGCTACTTCAAAAACTTCATAGGCAAGAAGTCTTGTTCTTTACACTGAGACAGCACAGATTATTCTAATATGTGGCCAGCTCTAAATCTGGGTTTCTGTGTATTTTGACAATTTCTAGGGTAAAGTGATGATAATAATGATGACAATAAAAATTGTCATGTATTAGTCACTCTCTTATTTTATGCATGCACAAACTATGAAGTGAGTACTGTATCTGTCAAGAATTTATAGCAGCAAAACTCATAATAATCTTGGGCAATCTTGGAAGTGGCTTAAATATTCATCAACAGATAAATCTTGGAATTTATCTGTGACCAAATCCTAGTTGTGTTACTGGCTGTGTGATTTTTAGACATCTTATTGAATTGTAAGTACTCTAACTTCTAATAAATCTTGGCCAATCTTGGAATAATCTTGGTCAATCTTGGAAGTGACCTATACATTCATCAACAGATAAATGGATAAAGAAAATGTGGCATTTCTACCTAATTGAATACTGCTCTGCTTAAAGAAGGATAAACAAGTAATTTGTAGGAAAATGGATGTACTTTGTGGCAATAATGTTAAATGAAATAAATCAGACACACAAGTTTGCATCCTGCAAGGTTTCTAACATGAAAAATGCAAAATATAAATAAATTTTAGAGCAGAATAAAAAAATAATAGGTAACAGAGAGATAGGTCTTTTGCAAGAGGGAGGGAAACAAGAGACTGAGGTGGGGGATAGAGAAGAAGTGCAGAGGATAAAACATAAACAAAATTAAGATGTGTGATGTACAGATGCTTCAATAAATGTAATCATTATGAACTGTGCTAATCAAATTTAAAAACAAGAATCTATATACTAAGTAACAGAAATTGACTGGACACATGATAGTTAAGATAGTTATATAACTAATTTATCTTAGTTTATTGAAAAAAGTGTTGTGCTAATACTGTTTGGACAAGATATCATACCTATATCTTGTACTCTGAGTAACTATTATGGAAACAAAAATATGCAGTGTATTATTATTACTCTCATACTAACCTGTTTTGAATCCCTCTTTTATGTTGTATTTAGTTTTTTCTCTGCAAAATAAAGAAAGAAATTGACTTTCTAAAAAGAAAAACAGTAGATTTTTGAAATAATACACAGATGTCAACCAACTGCTGAGTTTCCAGGATCTGAAAATAAGTCATACATCCAACCAAGGTCAGAGTTACAGAGACTGGATTAATACTCTTCTAGAAGTACCACTATTGTTGCTTCTGGAAACCACAGTTGCAGACTCATCTATGCTTCTGCTTCATACAGTCACTGACCTTGCATTTCTCCATTAATTATGAAAATTTTAGAATAAGTGAGATTATCTGAACTACTAGCTTTATAATATATGTCCATGTCATAATTCAAAAAGGATAGTGCAAGAATTATTCAACAATATGACATCCAATGAAACATACTCCCACCTGGGAAGGGAAATTATGTTCAGCATTCAGTAAGGAGGTACCTACTACAAGCATCATTAGAATGCTTAGTATTCTCAGAAGTGCAGGCTCAATTAAAAAAAATCTGTAAGAAATCACAAGGGTAAGTTTCCATTGGAAATATTTCTGAAAACAGAGCCAAGATTCTTAACTGCTTTGATGTTCTCTTTCTCAAATAACCACTTTCCTGATAGAGGAAGCAGACAGTGCAAACTTTGTTCAGTGAGAAATGCTGCCCAAGCACAAAGAATTCTTCATCCTAACTACATTTTTTAGATGCAATTGTGGCAATGGTGAATCACCATGGTTAGGAGAATGGACATTTCTTCACTGCTTGGTTTAAATTCTAGCTCTGTTACTCACTGTGTGGTTTTAGACAACTTATTGAATTGCAATTGCTCTAATTTCCAAATCTATAACATTGATACAAAATAATGGAATCCACTTTCTAATATTTCTGGAAAAATTAAATAAGTTAATACATACATCAAACTTTAAATGAAAAGTACATGTGATATTTCATTAATATTGTGTGAGGGTTTGGAGGATTGAGGTTTGAACCTTGCCAATACCAAACAAATAATTCACTAAGAAGAAATATATGGGGAAAAGAGAGCACTTTTGACCAGTGGGAAGATAACTAAGAAATACAAGGCAAAGTATAGTCCTGATAAAAGCAGATGTGAAATGAATTTATATGCATGGATTTCCTCCATGATGAAAAACTTCCCACTGACTCTAGATTTTAAGAGCCATCACTTTCCTCCAAAGTGAAATCAAACAAATAAAAAGATAATGGATTCTCCCTGGAAGAATTTCTCAAAGGTTAGTGGATCATTTTCTTTTGTGATTCTGGTGACTAAAGACAAATGCGTATACACAATTTAGTCTCAGTCCCCAGCAGTGGCAAAAATGAGACTGTTTCAAGATTAAAATATAATGTAGATTGATTTTAAAGGAAATGATTTAACTCTTTTCTGTTTTTGTACTTACTGTGTGAAATCATCAGGCTGTAAGTAAGGAAGCAATAATGAGTTCTGCTTATTAAACCTGGGAATTTTCTTAAGTGTAAAACACCTTCAAAAGATAAAGACAATGTACTCTAGACTGATGGTGAGCCATGATGAAACAATTCTAGAGACCTAAGCTTGGGCCAGTGCTCATCCTCTATCCAGAAGTAAAGGCTGGGACACATCAGTCTGCTTCTGTGTGCAGCAGCAGCTTTGTCTAGAGAGACTGATGCAAATGACCCCAAGGAATATGGTCAATATCTGTATTTATATGAGAAGTTGTTTAGTTCTTTCTTTCTCTAATTTGTTTTACAAAGACTTGCTATAGTCTGTTAAGGTCATGTTCCTTCTGTGAATTTTTGAGCCCCACCTGATAAGACTTTTAATGGATTGGATCCTCAGCACCATGGTTGGAGGAGCACATCATCTAAGTTTAATAGAATGAGGTAGTCTTCTGGCCATATAGTTTAGCTGGGATAATTACAAATATCTCTGGAAACTTTACTGGCTCTGTAATATGCAAACTACTGTATCTTCTCTGGCTAGATTTCTGCAAAAAATATTATTAACAAAACTTCCCGTGACTGCTTTATTCACCAAATTGTAAAGATCTTGGTTAGGAGTGAAAATATAGCCTCCATCACAGTTGTTTATCCATACCTGGATTAATCCATGACTCTCAACTCAGTTTCATGAGCTACTATTTTAGTTTATGTTTGTTTAAAGTGACTGATACTTGAAACTGAAAGCACTCTGGCTAACACAATTGATTACAAACACAGCATGCATTTGAAAGCTGCAATTTAGATTTCTGATAATAGTGCCAATGCATGAATGATCTATGAGATATTGAAAGTCTCATTCAAAGAAAGTAGAATTGTGTCTCTGTATTTACAATCTGAGACCTTCAATTCTCTCTGAGTTGTATAATTAATGATAACTGTATATTTCATTAGATTTTCATTGATTTGGTTTATACCACATCTTACCTGTTCAATTAATATTTTTTAAGGATTAGAGCTTTTATTTTTCTCAAAGATTGATATCTACAATGCTAGCAAAATGCTTACCAACTGGCAGACAATGCTAGCAAAATGCTTACCAACTGGCAACTGTATGCTGAAGGAATTAATATAATAGAAATCAACCTACATTTTCAGAGTTTCATAGATTTTTTTTCATGGGCTTAATTATATGATTGATTGGTAACCGCTTAAATTAAAATCACTTTAGCATTTCCTTTTGTTTTCCTCAGTAGTCCATGGCCAGAGTCCATGCTGACAGCTGCTCTCAATTGCAGTTCAAAATATTTCTGCATCAGTCATGTTTTAATTGGTGAGACTTTATTGACAGTGCAGGAAACATCACATAATAGTTCTCAATATCATTTCTATTTAGAAAACTTGAAATCAATCCATCTATTAATCTTAAGCATACAATCTCTCAGCTCTCCCACCTGATGAACAAGCTGCACAAACCTGAGTCTTTCAGAGTTCTCCATGTAAGTCAGACTCATGACCTGAAGTGATGGAGGAGGACCAAGTACTCACATTTTTCCAGCTACAGGAGACCAAAAGGAAAACTTTTCTGATCTCTTCAGCAGAATGATCCTGGCATTTAACATGATTTTCCCTAAGCCTTTGCTGAATCAGATCCATGTCATACCTGTTACTCACTGATGGGTCCTGATTACTGTCTCTTCTCCAACAGGCGATTTGACAACTTGATGAAGCTATTCACAGTACCAGGTGGCATGGCTAGACCATGGGAAGGCTAGCATGAGTTCCCGGCTTCCAGGCAAAAAAATCAACAGAGAAATATCTCCTATGAACTTTATTTAGTTTATTAAACTGTCAAAAAAAGCACTAAAATGGAACATAGGTGAATGACCTCAGAACTGGGGGATCCTGCAAAACAGACAGAGACCAGGGATGCCTGGGTTTGGTGAGAGGCTGCCCGGAGGACAGAATGTCTACAGTTCATTTAAGATTCCATCACGTGATCTGTTTCTGCAGCACATGCTTCAACTGAATGAGTTAAAAGCGATGTGACCACAATCAGAGGACTGTGCGGTTCCAGTTGGGATCTCAAATTCATCCCCCTGGGAAAAAAAAGATTTTACCAAGTGTCCTACAAGGAAAAGTTTGCAGTGGGCTCTGACTGTGGAAGGGACAGGTATTCTTCACAGGAAGTCAGAGGTCCCCAAGGGCTTCCCTCATTTTATCAAAGACATCTGTGTGTCTTTTTACATATTAACATTTCTTCTCAGGTTCAGTTCAAATAATAAAAAAGAATGATGCAAATAAATGAAGCTTTGAAAAATATTCTTTTGGGCAAATCAGACCAAAGGGCATGGAACTTCTGACTATGAAAATGTAGATGTAGGAAATTGATCAAAAGCATCTTTTAAGGGAGACTTTCACACCCAGAACTGGATGACTATGCTCAGTCTTGGAAGATGCTTCCTGATATGATGCTACCAGGTTGGGATGACTGAGATCTGGGTTGGGGTGGAAGGTGTGAGCAGAGCCAAGACTAAAGGCCATCAGGAGGGGAGGTGCTGGGCTCCTTCTTGTGGGCAGATGGAGGAGCTTTCCACCCAAACACTTGGCTGAACACAGGTGAGAAGCAAGTTTGTTTACAGTATTTGTGTTGTACATTCAGAAATTCAAATATTATTGATCCAAGTTTTATGGTTCATTTGACCATGATAAAGCTAAATGTGTGTATGTAAAGTTGCTGAGGCAGTCAGTGGACAGATTTCCATCTGGTCAGGTTTCTGGGAAAGTTTTCTGTCTCATCACCTTTTTCTATAACTGAAATAACAGAATTTTGTTTGGTTGTTATTTTTCCTTTGTTCCTTATTCTATGAGTCTCATGTTCTCCCTTTGTACCTTTTCCATTCCTTTGAAATCTGATCATGAAATTTTCTTTATATTTTGAATAAAAATGAAACAAAACTGAATACATACACAGATGCATACACACATATACACAGACAGATATATATACACATACGTATCTACATATGTATTAAACATATCAACATATTTCAAACAATGCACACAAATATTGATTGACATTTGGAAAATCTAACTTTCTTAATAAAACAATATCTAAAAGCTAGATAAAAGTATATCCATACAAGAACAACACATTACTCTCTTGTTCAGAAAGTCGAATTTTGGCCTAAGAGAGTCACAAGTGGCATAGTCACAGAGTTAATCCTTCAGACTTATGAATTTCGAGTAATCTTGTTGGAATCTACCATTTCAATGTAATGTTTAGACTCTACTTCCTCCCCATGTCTCTGCCTCCTCATGAGTACAGAAGTGAAAATAAAGGTATCTACTTGAGGGTGAGTGTGAGGGTTGGAGGAGGCAACACATGTGTATTGCACAGAATAATTTGCCCTCTGCATAAAAGATAAACTATTTACCTCCTTATTCCACTAGCCTGCGAATATGGTATTTTGCACCTGCAAACATACCAGACCAGTGTTCTAAAAACACATGGGGTGTGCACTCGCACGGACCAGGATTTGAGTTCCAAGAACAACAAGTTAATTTCAATATATCTTTTGGTAAATTGCTTAACTATTTAAAGCTCTGCACCTAAACTCAAAATGAAAAATAAGGATGCAGAAATTGCTGGACCATTGTGTCACTGTGTGCTTTATTTCTATAATGAAGTACTCATTGGGTTCCTTCTCTAGATTTCTTGCTATGCAGGAATAAGGTCTATTTTGTATGCCCTGTATTATGTATTGTTAAGAATTTATAATAGAGTTTTGTTCAATAGAAGCATATGCCACGTAGCATTAAAGCAAAGAGAAGAGAATGTCTTGCTGGTTTCGGGGAGATGGACTAGGGGAATTGTTCGGAGAGATAGATTTCGAGGTAGTTTAACATAAACCAACATCAGGCAAATGTGAAAGTTTCTATCTCAATTTACTCTCCACTTCAAGGCATTATTAAAGCAAATATCTCCCACTGAGAAACTATAATGCCCTTTACATTAATGCACTGTTGCTAGCCCTTAAAATTAATATGCTTATTTTCATGCTTACATGAAAAGAAAGTGCGATACAGGGAAAATAAATTTTTTTTATTTTAAAGAGGAAGATGGATTTTTAAAAATGAGAAATAACATGATTTGTAAGGAGTGCAGTGGAAATTCTAAGTCATCTTGTCTTATGCCAAGAGATCTTGACCAGTGAACTCTGGCATAGTCTCCTGATGAGGGGATAAGGCAGAAAGGCAGGTGCTGAGCTGTGACAAGTCTATTGTGCAGCCTCCTTCTCCAAGTGATGACCAAGTTATTAACGGACAGAATACCTGGCTGGACATATCTTCTGGTTCTGTGGAGACTTTCTGTAGCTCTCCTTTCCCTGCATGGTCATTTTCATCCTCTTCTGCTAGATTCTGGGTTGCTCTGTCTCTGACTCTGAGAAGGAGGGCACATTGTCTGTATGTCTTAGCTACTGCTCTTAGCACAGTACAGAAAAAGACATGCCTGACTCCAGAGAAGGCTGTGTCTTCCCTCCTCTTTCGTGGGGCCAGAGACATGAGAAAATAGGTCCACAGAATGGTTCGTTTGATAACTAGTGCCTTTCCTTAACTAGGATAGCACATTAGAAGAGAAGTTTCCCATAAAACTGCCATGCATCTTGCTATTCGAGTAAAACCCAACCACAGGGGTATTTTTACTGTCGACCATTTTTGTTACTTCCTCACACACAGAAGACTTGGGTGTTCTCTAAGAAACAATCTGGTATGAGATTCCTTCTGTAGACAATGCATTATTTCTCATTTAATGAAACTTTTCTGTTGATTAATTAAACAGCATTGATTGTTAAAGTCAATTGCAACTTCTATAACCCCCTTTTCCAAAAGGAAACAAAAAGCGTCAAGTAGATCATCACACCTATCAAAACCATGATTGCAGATTCCACATCCATGACCAAAAAGGACACAGACTGAAGGAGAAATATACATCATAGCGCTGTTTTTATAAAATAAAATGGCCTTTAGCTAAACAAGGTATTGGGAGATAAAGAAAATCCCAAAAGTATATGCAGCATTGTCTTCACACGCTTTATTTGAAGTGAAATGACTTGCAATTTATATTCTCAACTGAACCCATGCCTTTGAAATGTCAAAGGAACATTTCCACTGAAAATTCAAATAATTCCCAAATACCGTTATTTTCCTATGACCTTATTATTCACCCTATGTTGCAGATAATGTGCCAGGGTCAGGATCCAACTTATTTTCTTTAATCAGAAAATCATTGGTCATTGTGTGCTGATATTTATTTTGTTTTAGGCACCATGACAATATTTAAATATCTCATCTCATCTCCTGAAAAACACTGTGCATCAGAGACTATTTTACAGATAACGATGCTGAGACTAAATGCTAAGTGGTTTTTTTGTTTATAATTCCATAAGTGAGATTGTCCAGGAAAGATGCAGTCCACTTCCCAAGTCTGCTTTCTCAGTCATGATGGGGTGCTTTGATCATTCCATTACCCACACTTTCCAAAGTAGTTGTCTGCACGGCTTCATTTCGTTATTAGAGAAATCTCATATGGTGTTCACTGATTGTGTTATTCTCAGATTATAGTGGAAAAAATTGACTCAGCGAATTTAAATAAATTCCTTTATGTCAAATACATGCAAATAGAAGGATCTCATTGCTGAATCACATTACAGTTCCTTCCTGTTCCTGTGAGATAATTTTGTTTCTCTTCTGACCAGAAGTGTGACCTTTCTGTGGGAATTACTCTAGGTTAGGAAGTCTAGGAAAAAGTGAAGGACAGAGATTTGGTGATCCAGTATGAACTTCACTACCAGGCTTTTCTCATGATTACCACTTTCAGAAGATAATGTCTG
>RJWT010044917.1:0-11710 GCA_004365215.1 Cuniculus paca
ATGAAAATGTCCCTTTGTAAAAGAAACAGCATGGGGGAGATTTTATAATTTGCTCATGGTCACGTTAATAAGTAATAGTGTCAAAATTCGAATATGGACAGGCTGATTCCAGAGTAACTACTTTGAACTTACAAACTATGCTATATTTTGAATAAATGAATTCATAAAGAAAGGTATGAACAGACTATGACACTTAGACCATAATATAGTGCATCATTACAAATCTCACTCTATCTTAACTTGGTCGCTACTTGCTGATTGCTTATTACCGGCGAAACACTGCTGAGCAATGTGGAAAATTACTGGTGAAAAATGGTCCTCGTTATTCCCATCTTGTATCTAAGCCTCTCTTTAATGTGACATTGTGGCTCTTCCCATTAAGAGGAAGGATCCTTATTTTTGAATATAGATCAGTCATATGACCCGTTTGACTAACAGAATGTGATGGAAGAATTGACATACCAATTCTAAGCCTGGGCCTTACTACCATGAAAAAGGAATCTGAGGTCTGTGGCCTGAGTTGAAAGACAGATTGGGTGGAGAGGTGTTTACAAGGCTCCATGTCTAATACCTTCATCATTTGGCCTCTCTACTGATCAGGCCCATCCCAAGGTTCTCTGTGAGTACCACTCTAAGGTCTCCTTTGGCAGAGACACAGTTAAGAAGAAAGCTTAATGTGAGTAAGAAAAGGCACACCCATCATTTAGGAAACCCTTGAAGTTTTAGGAGTTTTGTGTACCAACCAAATATTAAGAGAGATAACACTACCCTTATCACTTAGGGAATTATGAGGGGCCTTTGAGTAACTGTCTCAGGAACCAGAAAGGATTATTTACACATACATACGTACATACATGACATGTAGCTCCATGTACAGCATCTGGGTCATGTGGTGGTGGACGTGGCATGGCTTCTCCTACATGAGAAACCCAAAGTATAAATATTTTAGAGAGAAAAATACAAGAAAGATGATGGGAAACAGGGAAATATCCTTTGTGGACATGGGAAGAGGATCTGTGGAAGTGTGGTGATGGAAAGGAGGAAAGGGGAAGGGGCTTAAAAAGGATCAACGTTGCTGGTACACAAGATGGACATTATTACAGACTACAAATATTTATTAACAAACATTTTAAAAAAGAATCTGACAACTCCTGGAGATGGACTAAATATGTATAGAGTAATGAGACATTCATAAGCTTTATGGGGGTCAGAAGTAGAATGGTTGAGATCATCCTCCCAAAATCTTAGGTATCTAAAAATGGAACTGTTGCAAGGGGATTGAATTATGGAGATGCTATACTCATGACAGGATTAACCTATTGATGAGTTCCTACTCATCAATGAAGTAGGGGAGTCACTGGGTATGTGCTTTTAGAGGGACTTTTCTCTGTTTTTTTGCATCTGGCCACCATGAGATATGCAACATTCCTCCACTATACCTCTCGGCCATGAGGATGTCTGTGTGTTGGAGCCACTGGACCATAGACTGAAACCTCTGAAACCACAAGCCAAAAATAAAACTCTTCTCGTTTAAATTACATGTGTCAGGAAATTTTGCTTTTTAAATGGTCTAACCTTTCATTCTATTTTGTTAAAATTAATATTACATGTTTGAAGTACATTCATCATGGGAGGTTGATACATGCATATAAAATATCTTAATTATTTTTATTCATCATTCCCCTCTTGTCCCCCCTCCACATGTCCTGGTCCCCTTATCTCTGTCAAATTCTTAAAAAAAGATCAATTAGGAAAATGGATAAAAGAAATTACCTCAGAGAGTGTAAATAAGGGTATGATAGATGCTCTAGCTCAAGACCTTGTTCCATTAACACCCTCTGGACAACAGACTATACAGTGATGCACAAATTCTTTTCCTTCCCTGTCAAACAGGGGATTAATTCTTGGATCTCTTCTATTTCTATATATAAGATGCTGTGGAGTCATTCAATATGCATATTTTTGGAATTATGAACTTTGAATAATGACATTAGTTTGTCAGCTATGGGGACAGATAAACCATGGTTTAGTTTTAACTTGTGACTCTTCTATTATGTTAAATAGTCATTTAAGAAACTTTGTAATTGAGAAAAGAGTATATGTTTATCCTGGGAATTATAGAAAACCTATAGTAATTGGTTCCAAATATTTCATGACCAACATCTCTTTAGTCAATTTATTCAAATACAACCCACCTGTATCATTTAGAATTTCTGACCTCTCCAAGCAGTTATAAAATGGGATATACTATCTTTCCTTTTCTAGAGGTAGGAAATAAAATGATTTAAACTAATCCAGGGGAGCACTCTCCATCACACTGTATGTAGGAGCTAAGCACAGATGCAGATATATTACACTTCCTTTAGAGAGAATGCCTTATTTAATGAGAGTGTTTTTCCTTTTATGTGAGCACATGACAGGCAATTCTGGAGCTTCTGAGCCATGTTGGATTCCATATGAGAAATTCAACAGCTGGTTAACAGAGAAAGACCAATCATCTAAGCATCTGAAGGCAATGTCTGCTGGAAGTTATGCTTATGTAACTTGACTTTATAGTTAGCAGAACCAGTAAGATTTTCTTGTATCTACTCAGCTTTGAGTTTTTTTTTTTTTTTAGTTTCAAGTATTAAAGGACTCCAGCAGATTAATGCTAGACTTTCTTAAAGACAATATTTTATATTTATGGATTATAAACTATGTGTGAACATTGTCACATGAATCTAATTCTCAGAACAATCACATGAGGTAGAGGCAATTATTTTTAAGTTATTATAAATAAAGATATGTATTGTCTGAGTAGAAAATAACTGGTTTAGGCCTAAAGTCAGGAGATATTGAAGTAAGAGATTTGGGCCCTAAACATCTCTTTCTAAAAATTGAAGTGAACAACAATAAAAATGTAAAATGCATCATGGTCATGTTGCATCATTGTGGTGGTACCGCTTCTGTTTGTGCACACTTTTCTAGTACTTGAACCACTGCACTTAGGGTAACAATGCATTCTGCATTCCAGCTAGATGAGAAGGCACCATTCTGCTTTCTTTGACAGTGCAGTTTAAAGACCATAACTGAAATGGGGGTATGCTAAGATCTAAAGCCTAGGTCAGACTCCCAAAGCTTCAGAATTAATCTCCATTTCTACAGGATTCTGAAAGTTGATGATGCACTTAATGTCTGTTCCCATTTTGGTAACATTTTTTTTCCTCTCAGGCTGTTTTTACTTACAAAGCTTCGATGAAGACTTTCAGACAAATGCTGCATTACTGTGGAATGGACTTGTGAAAATGTATGATAGTAGGAAGATGAGAGTTATTTCAGGGTTATTAATTAAACAAATATGCTTTAAGCATCTACTATGTACATCATAAATTAAAATGGAAAGAATAGGTGTATATAAATGTAAAATAAACATGATATCCAGCCTTTTTCTTGGAAAATTTGTAATGTCATTTAAGAAATAAAATTAATATGAAATAATGCTACAGATTTAGAAAGTGGCCTGCTCTCGATGACAATGCATTTGTCTATTGTATAAACTGTGATGAGCTAATTTGTAGTTAAATATGACAGCTGTCCCATAAATCCAGAGAAATGAAGAAACTTCTTAAACTATCTGGAATCAAAAAGGGATGATCAAAGTTAGGTGTGACTATCTCAATGGGGGCTGTTTAAATTGCAGAGCTCTGAAATGTACTCCAGATCTACTGAGTCAAAATTTTCTGAGTTTCAGATTAGGAATCTCTGTTTTTAAAAGGCATACTCAGAGAGAATTCTGCTGCCAGTAAGATAGAATACATGTGCTTCTCCTTTTTTTTCTCTTAGTACAACTGAAAATTCCAATGGCATCTTATTGAGGCATCATTATAGGGGAATGATTACTGTGTCCTTACACAGTAGGAAGTGGAAAACCAAATAGGCTGAGTCCCTCCATCCAAGTATCCATCCTATCTATATAGGTGAAGCCTTTATGGCTTCCTGATCTTCTAAAAGCCCCATTCCATAATCTTGTCACATCTGAGATTAAATTTCACCATTAATCTTTTTTAAATTTTATTTTAAAGAGAAAAAAGATAAAGTTTCAAAACAAGATAATAGAAGACTAACAATGTTTATATCTTGCATATTATTATCTTTAAATTAGTTACTCAGAGTACAAGATGTAGGCATTTAGTTGTCTAAAGAATATTAACACTAAACTTTCTTTTTATTCTAAAGAGAGAAAAATCAAAACAAGATAATAGGAGGGTGACAAAGGTTAATACATTGCCTATACTTGTCTTTAAATTAGTTACTCATACTACAAGACATCAGTATTTAATTGTCCAAATAATTAAACCTAGAAAGCACAGAATCTAGAAAAGGATAGCAGGGTCAAATAGGACCTCTAATCCTAGTTTATTGAGAAATCTCCACAGTGATTGCATCCATCTACACTCCCACCAACAGAAAAGAAGGATTCCTTTTTTCCCCACAGTGCCTCCAGCATTTGTTATTGGTTGATTTCTTGTTAATAGTCATTTTTTTTCAGGGTGAGAGGGAATATCAGAGCTGTATTAATTTGCATCTCTCAAATGACTATGTTGAACATTTTTTCATATATTCATTTGTTGTTTGTATCTCTTCATCTGACAAGTGTGTATTGATCTTAGATGCCCATTTTTAGATTGGGTCTTTAAATTTGGGATGTGTGATTCTTTTAAGTTCTTTATATGTTCCTGACAGTAATTGTCTGAGGAACAGCTGGTAAATATTTTTCCTGCATTGTGGATTGTCTTTTCACCCTGTTGGTTGTTTCTCTTGTGAAAAAACTTTTCAATAAGCAGATATCCCCATTGTTGACTTTTTGTGACAGTTCATGTGTGATTGGACTTTTATTCATAAAGTGCCTACACTAATGTCTTCAAGACTTTCACCTATTCTATCTTCTAGGACAATTAATGTTTCTGCTTTACTATTTAGATATTTGATCCATTTCAAATTTAATTTAGCACATAGTGAAAGATATGGGTACAATTTTAATCTTCAGCATGTGCAGAGCCAGTTTTTCTAGCAGCATTTATTAAAGAGTCTATTTTCATTCCAGTGAGTGTGCTTGGCACCTTCCTCAAAGATAAGGTGACTGAGTTTTCCCCAGATTTCCTTCTGCATCTTCTAATCTGTTCTATTGATCTTTGGGTCATTTTTCAATTTTTTTAATTTTAATTTTTTCCAGTACCGTGCTGTTTTTATCACAGTAGCTTTAGAATACACTTTCAAGTCATGGGTTGTGATGCCCCTTGCCTTGCCTCTGTTCTCAGGAATTGCCTTTGCTATTCTAGGTCTCTTCTGGCTCCAAATGAATTTTAGGATTGTTTTATCTAATTCTGTGAGATACACCATTGGAATTTTTATTGGAATTGCATTAAATCTGTATAATTTAGGAAGCATGACCATTTTCACTATATTGGTTCTTTCTACTCAAGAGCAAGGGGTATCTTTCCTTTTTTTTTTTTTTTTGGTACCCTCTTCAGTTTCCTTTTTCAGAGTACTGCAGTTTTCAATGTAGAGGTATTTTATGTTATTTGTTAGATTGTCCTAGATATTTTTTTTGGATACAATTGTGAAAGGTGTTGTTTCTCTAATTTCTCTCTCAGTTGGTTTGCTATTCATATAAAAGAAGGCCATTTATTTTTGAGTGTTGACTTTGTATCTGGCTACACTACTGAATCTACTTATTAAATCTAGCTTTTTTTAGTGGATTTTTTGGTGTCTTCTATGTAGAGTCACATGTCATCTCCAAATAATGATAGTTTAACTTATTTTTCTATCATTATTCCTTTTTATATCTTTCTCTTGTCTAATTACTCTAGTTAGAGTTTCCAGGACTATGTCCAATAAGAGTGGAAACAGTGGCCATCCTTGTCTTGTTCCTGATGTTAGAAAGTTTTCAGTTTTGGTCCATTTAGTATGATGGCGCTGTTGGTTTGTCATAGATGCCTTTTTGCAGACTGAGATAAAGACCCTATATTCCAATTTACTGTAGGGTTTTTATTGCCAATAGGTCCTGGACTTTTTCAAAAGCTTTTTATCTGTTGAGATGATCATATGATTTTTGCCCTTAGTTCTGTTAATATGGTGCATTATATTTATTGATTTATGTATGTTGAACAAATCTTGCATCTAGACTGAATCCTACTTGATCATCTCTTCTTCATAATTTGCTGCATTCTGTTTGCCAGTATCATACTGAAGATTTTTATATCTGTATTCATTAGCAAGATTGGCCTATAATTCTCTTTATTAGCTGGGTCCTTTTTTGGTTTTGGTATCAGAGTAACACTTGCTTCCCATAATGAATTTGGGACAATTGCTTCCCTTTCAATTTTATTTAAGAGTTTGAGAAGTAGTGGTTTTGAGTTTCTTGTAAAATTCAGCAATGAACCCGCCAGAGCCTGGGCTTTACCTTGCTAATAGGTTTTTAATTACATCTTTGATTCTGTCGATAGATATTCCTTTATTTCTGCTACTTATATCTTCTTGATTCAGTTTTGGTAATTTATTTGTATCTAGGAATCTGTCCATTTCTTGTGTAGTTTCCATCTTATTAGAATACAAGTTTTCAATGTAAGTACAGATGATCTTCTGATTTTCTGCAAGGTTCATTGTGATTTCACCCTTTTCATTCCTATTTGCATGAATTTTGGTCTTTTATTTCATTTTTTTGATAAGGTTGAATGAGGATTTGCCAATTTTACTTAATCTTTCAAAGAACAAACTCTTCAGTGATTCTTTGTATTGCAATTTTAGTCTCCAATGCATTGATTTCTCCTATGATCTTTATAATTTCCTCCCTTGTTTGAGCTTTTGGTTAGCCTGCTATTTTTCTAGAAGTTGGAGATACACAATTAATTTGTTTATTTGCACTAACTCTGTTTTCATGATATGAGTATTCACTGCCATAAATTTTCCTCTTAGGAGTGCTTCCCATAGTGTCCCATAAATTCTGGTATGTTGTATTGTAATTATCATTTAATTGTATAAACTTTTTAATTTCTTCTTTAATTTTATCTGTGACTCATTTGTTATTCAGGAGGGTGCTATTTAATTTCTATGTGCTTATGAAATCTTGTGATATCTTTTGCCATTGATTTCCAGTTTCATTGTACTATGATCTGATAATGTGCATGGGATAACTTCAATTCCTTTGCATTTATTTAACCATGTTCTATAAACTAGAATGTGGTCTATTTTGAGAACATCCCATGTGCAGTAGAGAAAAATGTGTTTTCTGATATTGTGGGTTGCAATATTCTATGGACATCTAATAAGTTCAATTATTCAAAAATTTGGTTCAGTTCTAATATTTCATTGCTGATTTTTTGCCTAGTTGATCTGTGTTTTTGTGACAGTGGGATATTGATATTCCCCAATACAACTGTATTAGTACTTATTTAATTTTTCATGCTTGTTAATACTATTTGTTTTATATAGTTGGGTGCACTGGTATTTGCTGCACATATATTTATGATATTTTTAAAGTTATTTTTCTAGATTTTGTGATGTTTGTGATATGTCTGCCTTTATTTATTTATTTATTTATTTATTTATTTATTTATGTCTTTTATCAGTGTTTTTTTTCTTTTTTTGGTACGGGAATTGAACTCAGAACCTTGTGCTTGCCAGGCTGGTGCTTATGCCACTGAGCTATATCCCCAACCCTTATTTAAGATTATTATCTCTTGCTCTTGGATTGTTCCCTTTACAAGGATGTAGTGACTTTCTTTATCTCTCTTAATCAGTGTTAGCTTGAAATTTACTTTGTCTGCAATTAGAATAGCTACCCCTGCATTTTTTGGGGCTCCCGTCACATGGAATATTGTTTTCCATCCTTTGACTTTAAATCTTTTTGAATTAAATCTGTTTCTTGTATGCAACATATTTTTGGATCTCGCTTCTTGATCCATTCTGTCAGTCTATGTCTTTTGATTGGTGAATTGAGACCATTAACATTGATGGTCATAACTGATATGTATTGACTAATCCTTGTTATGTTATATTCCTGTTGTTGGCTCTGCCCTCTTTTTTCCCTCTTTCTGTTTAATTTTTTGCCCTGCCTGGTGGGTTCCTTCTATGGGGAATTTATGGAGTTTTAGTTCATATTATCTGTTTCTAGAAAGCCCTTCAAAACATTGTGGAGTGCTGATGTGGTGGTCATAAATTTCTTCAGATGTTCTTTGTTGTGGAAGTATCTTATTTTTCCACCAGTTTTGAAAGATAATTTTGTGGAGTACGTAAGTTTGGGCTGAAGGTTGTTTTCCTTTATAAGTTGAAATACTTCACTCCAAGCTGTCCTTGACTTGAAGATTTGTCCTGAGAAGTCAGCTATGATTCTGATGGGCTTCCCTTTATAGGTGATTTGTTTCTTTTACTTAACAGCTTTAATTCTTGTGTTGAATTTCTGGAATCTTGACTATAATATGCTTGGCTGTGGACTTTTTTTTAAAATGGTTTAATGGAGGGCTATATGCCTCACTTATCTATTTGTATGTCAAGTTTGTTTTCTCTACCAGGGAAATTTTCAGCCACAATGTCTGTGAATATTTTTATATCATTTGTGCTATGTCCTGTTTTTTCAATCCTAAGTTATTCTTTGCCTCATCTAGTAGTCACTGGATTGATTTCTCATGGTCCCTTGATATTTTTCAGAAACCTATCTTTTCATGATCACTAACCATAATCCTGTCTTCTATATCTGAGATCCTGTCCTCACATTGGCTTAATCTGCTAGGGATACTTTCAGTGGAATTTTTATTCTCCTGAATATTTCATTGAATTCCATTTCTTTCCTATATTGAGCATTCATGGATTCCATAATTTTCCTTTGATCCACTATTTTTTTTTTTTTGCGGGACCAGGGATTGAACTCACGACCTTGCACTTCCCAGGCAGGCGCTTAGACTGCTGAGCTAGATCCCCAGCCCTGTTTTTGAGACAGGGTCTCACTATGCCGTTCAGGCTGGCCTTGAGCTCACTTTGTAGCCCAGGCTGGTCTCAAACTCACAATGATCCGCCTGTCTCAGCCTCCCGAGTGCTGGGATTACAGGTGTGAGCCACCACGCCCAGCTGATCCCCTATTTTTTGTCTGTAGCTGCTTGAAAGTCTTTAAGCATGGTGTTCATTATGAACACCATCACTGAAGGAATCTGAGAAATTATTTTTTATTTGATATTTTCCAGAGCCTCATTCAATTGCTTTTTTGTTACTACTTTAGAGAGGTCAGCTGTGTGGCTTTCAGATTGTCCCACCTCATTGCTCCATGAGTTTGCCTTTGGTGAATTGAATGTCTAGGTTTGCATCTGGTTAAGGTGTCTTCTCATTTTTTTCTATTTATAGTTTAATTCCTGGTGTGATACTTGTAAGTTACCTATGGTGCATTGCTTTAGTGCCAGTCTTTAGAACACTTAGGAAATAACCATTTCTCTCAGGTGTATTCCAGGTGTAGCTGGTTGTTCAATTTTGAGTCTGCTGCAAAATCCTACCTCTTTGATTTGTTGGCAATGAGAACTCACTGTTTGACCCAGTCTCTGATCTTTGGTATTCTGCCAGAGTATTTTCTGTGACCCTTAGTCAATCTCAGTCTGGAATACTAGGACCAGCAGCTATTTAGAACAATTATGCCACTTGCGACTAAAGTGCTATCATCAGCAATGACAATAGCATCAAATACAGCCCATAAAATGACAAATGGAGCTAACCATTAACTTGTCAGCTTTAACCATAGGAACTAGATTTGCGGTTATAAAACAAAATCTAAAACAAATCAGAAAATTATGCACAGTATTCAAGTCCTTAATATGTGAATTTTGACATCAGAGTTAAAATTTAAAATGGATTAGAGAGAAAACAGAGAAATTGGAGACAAGGAAAAGATTAGAAGTAAGACTAGAGGAAAAAGGGGGATCAGGTAAACTTTGGGAGACTGGTGCAGAAGACTGGAGGGAAAGAGAGAAGGAAGGCGTTAAAAGAAGAACATAACAAAATCACAACCATGAAGAGGCTAGAAAGCCTTTTACACTGTCTTGGTCACTTTTCTCTCATTGCTGGAACAAAACACCTGATGCCCAAAGTGAAGCAAGGAAAGGTTTATTTAGCTTACAGTTTCAGGAGATTTCAGTCCATAATCAGCTGGCTCCAAGGAAGGGTGGCATTGCACTGGGGCAGTACTTCAAGGCAGCAGCCAGAGCAAAAGAGAGAGAGCAAGCCTTTTCTCCCCCCTTATCTGGTACACAGGCCACCCCCTGCAATGGTGGGTACAGCACTCAGAAAATGTTCTTGTCCTCCTTTGCATAGGATGAGGATATTTATAAAGTAAGAACCTTGGCTCCCTGCTGAGTCTCTCAGTTAAACTTCTAAATTTCTCAAGTTGACACAATGTATCAACCATAACATACACTGATAAAAACAAAATCAAATAATGAAGGAGAAAAGCAAAACAAAACAAAACAAAACAAAACACCCCACCACCACCATAACAAAAAACAAACAGAGAGAGGGAGAACAAAAAAGAAAAAAGTTCACTTCTAGGTTTGTTTCTGCTGTCACTGATAGACAATGTGTGGAGACAGAGTCCTGATCCAAATTGGTTTATCCCAGCAAGTCAGCAGTAGCTTTTTTGTGGGGTAGTTGATAATCTCAGTGAGCCTGTACCTTCTGGCCCAGACCACACTCACCTGGCCTGCAGATGGCAGTACACCTTCCCCAGGTCTGTGCTCAGCTGGGAGCTGCTGGATGGATACAGAAGCCACTCTGAATTCTAAGCTTAGTGAGCCCCTCTCCAAGATGGTGCATGGTCAATTGCTGTCTCACATGGGACAACTGAGCCTTCAATACTCACCATCAGCTAGTGAAGTCCTTCATGTCCACTGCTGCCCTCCATTGCTGTGTCTTTCTGTAGAGGCCTCTTGGGTCACCAACAGTCACTGTATGTCTACAGATTTGGGCCCCTCCTCTCTCACAGTGAGTCTCATCTCAGGGAGAAGGTGCTACCTGATAATGCCTTCTTCTTTGTTGACGTTTCTTTCTTCACTCTCTCCATGGGCTTCAGTTCACATTTCAGATCCTTCCTGAATTCATGGGAACCACTTTCCTCCTTCTTGTCTTCCACACATTGCTGTATTCCAGCATCTGGATGGCGACTCTCAGAGAAATTCTTTCTCTGCTGCTTAGTACTCTGCCATCTTGGTTCTCCCTCCTCAGCATTATTCTTGAAAGAGACAAATGTATTCAAATGATGGTGTGAAGGAAATCAAATTTATAAACAAAAATTTCTCCCAAATTAACCTTCAGACTCACATAGCTTTATTGGAGAATTGTATCAAATATTTATGAAAAATTAGCATGAATTTTAGAAAATTTCTGCCACACATTAAGATACAATATCTTCCAATTCTTTTTATGGTGCTATTATTAAGTTATCACAAACTCAAAGAAATGTAAGACATAAATTAGAGACTGATATCCATCCTGTAAATAGCCACAAAATTTCTTCACAAAACAGTCAAAATATCCACTTCAAATATCTGTAATAATATATTAGCAAGTATATTACAATTAACCAATATATAGAAAATAATTTTAAACACAACCAACTTGAATTTATTTCAGTGATGCCAACCAATCCAAATATTTGAAAATCAATCTGTGTTATTCAACATTATAATAGGCTAAAGAA
>RJWT010044918.1:0-11711 GCA_004365215.1 Cuniculus paca
TATGTCTGAAGGTGTAGGCAACTATTCTGAAGATAACAACTATTATGGTACCCAATGCTGTTTTGCTAATATCTTGAAATTCTGTATTGCTTACATTGTTTTGCTTTGTTTCGTTTTGTTATGTTTTGTTTTGTTTCTACTGTTTTAGTTTGTTGTATTTTGTTTGATTTTACTTATCTCTGATGGTATGGTCAGGTATACTGCAGATAACAAGAGGCATTATGGTAGCCTTAACGATTGTTTTTTACCCTGTTTAAAAGTCATGTACCATGTTCATTGCCTTGTTTTGATTGACTTTACTCTGTTTTGTTTTGTTTGGTTGTATTCTTTTCAAAATAAAAAAAAGATTATAAATTTAAAGATCTTTTTAAACTATTTTAAAATTTAAATGGTATAGACACTTTTTAGTGTTCAGAATTTCAGGTGAATTTATTTTTGAAATGAAATTATCTACAAACCTTTTTTTATTGCGCTTGTGGGCAAAACTTTCATTTTTGCACCGATATTTCATTATATAGGAATAAAATATTTATACTGCATTAGAAATATGTTTTGTTTCAATAACTTTTCCCACTTCTAATCATTTTGTCCTGATATATATTATTTCAGCATCTCTTGCTTAAAATGAAGGCAAGAATCCGTTCCCTAATATATACTTGTCTACGTACTTCCTAGCTTGTCTTCTTTCACAACTCATCAGTATGTTCTTTGGTCCCTTCCTACTCCATGTCTTCTAGCTTTCGTTTCCTGCCCTCATCCATCCAGTCTTATTCAATGTATTCTTTCAAATGCACTTCAATAGTGATTTTCTATGAAAAGAAATCAGCGGGGCACTATTATTGCCCTTATTACCTAATCAGAGTATTCTTTCCATTTAAGACTTTCCTTTTACATGGCGATAATTATCTATATTATTCTTTTCTTGCTTTTAATTTCATGAGTGGTGCTTAAGGGTTTAACCTATATTTACAGTCTCTAATCAAGTTCCAGCTCTGTCACTTGCTAGCTTTCTGAACCAGGAAAAATTACTTGCCTTTTTCCTTTTTCTCAGATTCTTTCTAGATCATTTAATTTTGTGTAATGAAAGAATCTATCATGAGTGTTTTTTTTAAACAGACTTTTTTTTTTAAAGAACACTTTTGAGTTCACAGCAAAACTGCAAGTAGAGTGCTAACATACACCCTGCATCCACATATGCATAACCTTCCCAATTGTATATTCTATCAGAATGGCGTTTCTTACAGGTGATAAACCTACACTGATACATCATTATTACTGAAGTTTACATTAGGATTCACTCTTGGTAGTATATATTTTATGGATCTGGATAAATGTATCCACTATTACAACTTCACACTGAGTAGTTCCATTCTCCTAAAACCCACCCCTCCTCTACCTTTTGGTTATTACTGATCTTTTTCCAAAGTCGAATCCTACAGTATGTAGCCTTTTCATATTGGCTGTGTCACTTAGTAATATACATTTAAGTTCCCTCCATGCTTTCTCAAGGTTTTACAAGATCACCTCTTGCAATGCTGAATAATATTTCATCACATAGTTGTAGCACAGTTTAACTATTCATCTACTGAAGAACATCTGAATTCAAGTTTTAGTAATATATATATATATATATAAACATTTAAGTGTAGGTAATTGTGCATACATATATTTTCAATTCCTTTGCGTAAATCCTGAAGAAAGTTAATTGTTGTAATATGTGAAAAGAGTATGTTTTGTTTTCTAAGAAACCATCAAAATCTTTACAGAATGACTCCAACCATTTTGCATTCCCACCAGCATGAATGGGATTTCCTGTTGTTCCACATTTTTGCCAGAATTTATTATTGTCAGTGTTCTGGATATTGGAGAGCACTTACACCTCACTGTCATTTTAACTGCATTTCCCTAATGACGTGACATATGACCAGGAGCATGTTTTCATATGCTTATTTGCACGGGTATACCGGTTCCTGTACGGTATTTACTAAGCCCTACTGAACAGCTTTTAAATGGTTTGTCTTACTGTTGATTTTAAAGTTCTCTGTGCACTTTAAATTCAATCCTTTATCAGGTATCTTTTACAAATATTTTATCTGTGGCTTGTCTTCTTGTACTCCTGATAATATTTCGTAAAGAGCAGAAAAATTCAATTTTAATGAAATACAGCATATCGATTATTCTTTCACGGGCTTTAATTTTGGTGTTGTGTATGAAGAGTTATTTCTGTACCTAAAGTCATACAAATTTTCTCAGGTTATTGTCTAGAAATTTACAGCTTTGTGTTTTACATTCAGGTCTACAACTCATTTTGAGTAAAATTGTGAGATGTAAGGTTTATGTCTAAGTTCATTTTTTGGTGTGATGTCCTATTATTTGAGCACCATTTGTTGAAAACACCATCTTTGCTCCATAGTACTGTCTGCTTCTTTGTCAAATACCACTTGACTATTTTTGTGTGGGTCTAACGTGGGGAAATCTCTCTGCAGGTGTACAGTAACAAACTACAGGACAGGAAAAATGAATCGCAGTTAAAGTACAGGTCTCTTTCAACCTAACTTAGACTTTTTTTTTTAACAAAGAAATAAGAAAGGTCTCTTTCAACATAATTTAGACTTCTTTTTAACAAAGAAATGGGAGATGATTAGAAGGCAGATTGCATTATTCCAACTGATTACCACATAGTAGCTCATTCTTTTGTGAAAATAATTAATGATCATACTGACCTTGGTCTCATCTAATCCAAGCTTCTTTAGAGACTTTCTGACATAATCCAGAAAGGAAGAGCATTTGGAATAAACTTTACCAACATGCTGACTGCTGCAAAACAAAGGTGAATTTTATATTTTTGGTTTTCCAATTTAAATTACAGATAATTTTAAATTCAAACATGAACTGTTTAAAAATATCTTGTGTGTAAATGGCATGAAATCCAGATTGATCCAAAAGTAGTAACACTTTTCTGTTCATTTTAAAGTTATACAAAGCACTTGGAATCTGCACCTGAGAATTCTTACATCACACAGCAATGGAAGACAATATTACAAAGACATGCTATGAAGAAGTTTTAAACATATAGTATTAAAAAGCCTCAATTAAAAAAGTAATAAGTCTTTCAACAGTTTCCACTGTGCTACAAAATATCTTTTAGTTTTACTGGCTTACCATTACAATGCACACTTCACTGCAACACCTGCTAATAGTGGCAATAATTCAACAGCTATGCAAAAAAGAACTTCTTTAGTGCCAACCACTGATTCAGCACCATATGCTGAACTGCGTCAGACTTGATGGCACCTATGACTTACACATTTTCATGTCTGTTTAAACAAAGTATCTTGAGATGGTCTTGAATTTAAATAATATTATGTTAGACTATCACATTTTATAAGTTTGGTTGCAATTTAGGCATAGTGTAAAAAGGGTAGGAAAGAAATTACCATCCACAACTTATCAAAACAATGAATTAAACCTTATTTACTTTTGGAAGAATTAATATTAATCCTTAGGATTAATGAGACATCATATTCTATCAATTTTTCCTTTAAAATATATCTCAAACATATTCCATCAGCCCTATTTTTTAAGATAACCAGCCTCATTTCTACTTATTACATCATGTCCTGATAAATACAAGTATTTCCTAATTAAGACCTCTGACTACAGTCTTAATTCTTTTCTGTCTACATATTATTTTAAAAGTAACTTTTCCAAAATAACATTTTTATTCTACCATTTTTCTGCTCCAGAAGCTTTCAGTAACTATTTTTGTTATACATTTGAAAATGCTAAGAATGAGAGCCTACGTTCATAAACACATTTTCCTACCCTCTCATGTTCCTTTATTTTCCAGAGTTTGGTTTCCTCTTTTTAGATCAGTCTACTTCATTTATTTATTTATTTATTTGGTACCAGGGATTGAACTCATGACCTCACGCTTGCCAGACAAGCGCTCAGGCTGCTAAGCTAAATCCCCAGTCCAGTCTACTTGACTTAGATGGACCCTATATTTATGCCTTGGTATATCTATTTATGTAGTTTCCTTGTATTAAGTAAGAGTCCTCGCTTTTTAGGTTAGTTGAAGTAAGTCATTCTTTATGACTAAGTTTACATGTTATTTTTAGTAAAGTGACTACAGTAATGTTTTCTTGTTTTGAGTTTCTATAATCTGTATGCTCATTTTGTTCAGGTTATTTTATCACATCCTTAAAGTAGCAGTTATTTGAACTCATACAGATTACCAGGATGTAGGAACTATGTTTACACAGTTTTCAGCAACCTTCTCAGATTTCACACAGTTATATATCTTATGTATGTGGGGTAGCATACACTAGATATGTACATCTTATGTATCGGAGAATACTGAACTGATTAATTGTGTAGCCAGAAAAAGGTATCATTTAATGTAAACTTCCTGTTCCTTATCAAAAGATTTTTAAACTTTGATTTTTGTGATACAAAAGGACAAGCAATTAGATGTTTCCTATGAGCCAGTGATTCTGATTTTTATTTTACACCAGTGGTGGCAAACCTATGGCACATGTACCGCAGCATTTTGTTTGTATCATTGAAAGCCCTAAAATCACTGTTTTATAATACTCATTGTTACCTTATAGAGTATCTCAAAAAAGTACAGTAAATAGATCCGAGTGTGGTTTCTAGTTGAATTGGTTCTATCATCCATTAGCTCCTTGCTTATAAAAATGAGACATAAATAATACAGTACTTGTTTAGATAACACATGTAAGATGCTCTGAAGAGACATGGTAAGAGCTAGTACTGTGGTTACCATCATTACTGTTGCTATTATTACTGAAATTATAATCTGTATTTCTTTTTATTAGCATCAAAAGACACAGCTAAGCATCGTAAGCTGAAGAGAGAACCTAAACATAAGGGAGTTTGTTATTCCAGACTGCTTGAAAACAAGAGAAACATTTTTAAGTTTAATTTGCCCTTGTACTACTTCTCCTTTTCAGAATATGCTATCTTCTACAAAGTCTCACAGCATGATCATTTTAGATTACTTGTAGTGTTAAGTAACAGTTCACTGTATGAGACATTTGTCTTGAAATCCTTTGCCTTTACTATTACCTGCTTTCAGCAATACCAAGAAAAAAATCACTCAAATATCATTAGAAAGATAATTAATCATGTTACCCTTTCTTTTAAAATTCCTCAGTAGTTTCCCATGAACTTAAGATGTAAATCCTTAACGCAGTATAGAAGCCATGTATGATCTGGTTCTCACTCAATTTCTCCAAAATGCTTTTATGACACTACCTCCTCAGCAATACTGGCATTCTCTCCGTTGTTCAACACACCATGCTTTTAGCTATAACACTCTTGTTGGAACATTCCCTCTCAATCTTGTCTTGGGGGCCCCGAACTCCTCCTTTCAGATACGATCTTAAATGTTGCTTCCTTAGGGAAGCCTCTCTGGCACTCAGATGAAGTTGGGTTTCTGATACACTTCCTTTACTTACATCTTGTTTTTCTAATTTTTTCTCCCCTTATAATTTAAGTCACTGGTTTCCCCAAAAGAGGTGAATAAATTCAAAGGAAGAGAGAATATTAGAATCTGTATCTCTATTTTATTCTTTTTAATTTTTGAGTTTAGTGTAAAATCTATATAATAGTACAGACACTGTATCACTTACAATTATTCATTTTTATGTGCCTGCTTAAAAATGTTTATTGACAAAGTTGCAAAGTTTGAAAGTATTTTTGAGAAAACTACGTGGTTAGAGAGGAGTTTCTATCTATTTTGCTCATGAATACATTCCCAGACCCTAGCACAATGCCTCACACATAGCAGGATCTCAATTTATAAATTAAATAAATAACCTCTTGGCTTAAAGAAACAAACATCTTGTAACACAGTAATAGGGAAATGCATTAGTATGGTAAATAGGGCTATTTATTATAATCCAACAGAAAAAGAAAAGGTAGGCACAACTATATAAATAAGTGTAATTTAAAATATTCAGAGCTGAGCAACCCACTCGGGACCCCTTCTGTCTCTCTCTCAGACAGGAGCTTTCCCTCTCTCAATAAATGTATCCTGCTCATTAAAAAAAAAATTCAGAACAACCAATGAATATATAAAAAAGTGCAAAGTAAACAATACATGCAGTTATCAGATAATATTCACTTCACAGTAAACATGTGCCAGTGTTTCTTAAATCTTTTGCAGCATTGAATCATTTAATCCTTACGACAGCAATGAATGTTTACATTTCATTGTTGTCTCATTTTAAAGATAAACTACAGAAGGGTTAAGAAAACTGCCTAAGTCTGGCTTTAGAATTTAGAATTTTACTTACTAGTCAATATATATCCAGCAGAATATGGATAGGATTTATACTCAATGTTATTGCAAATGAATAATGATCACCTATGTGTTATACGTAAACAGACGCAGGCATTGTTCCATGATAAGCTACCAGAGTGTATACATATCAGTGTGAACCAAAAATACAAAGTTTAAATTTAAAAAAATGTATTACAGTAAAAGACACATTGCCACTAATCCACCCCCAAATACTCCAGTTCACCTTGAACACACCTATCTTACTGTTCATGCCACTTTCCAAAAGCTGTTCTGGAAGTCCTCATTTGTGTCTTTAGTTGAGCTGTTGTGGCTACCGTGATGTCCTCAATCAATTCAAAACGTTTACCTTTCACAGTCATTTTGACCTTAGGGATGAATCAGAAATTTCCTAGTGGCAGATCCAGTGAATAAGGTAAATGAGGACACGCTGAAAGGTTTTTATGAGTGTGTCTTCACGTTAGACGGCACTCAGGTACAACATCTACCATTTTTTTGGATCATACCTCATAAAGACACAAACGAGGACTTCAGAACTGTTTCAGAAAGTAGTAAGAATGATGGATAAGTGTGTTCAAAGTGAGGGAGAGTATTTTGTGGGAGATTAATAGCAATGCATCTTTTACAGCAATAGAGTTTTAAAAATTCAACCATTCACTGTGTATTTTGATCACTCTTTGTATTGTTGCAGAAAAATTATGCAGGCTCTCCTGTCACACTTCAGAAAAAAAGGTGTTTTAGTGCTTCAGTACAACAATAATATGCTGAATAATTCTAGTAACTAAAAATGATATGAGGGGATAAAGGAATACACATGTGGCCAGAGGAAATCTGTTTTTTCTAAGTCCTTTATTGCTAGACTTACTATTCAAACTTATCAGAAGTTATAGCTAGTCAGAAATATTTTGATTCTTTCTAAATGGTATCCATGTTATTTAGTGTGTTCATTTATTCACTTACTGAGTTGCTATGTGTGCATGATAGTATAGTGGGTAGCATAACTTTTGAACTCAAGTCTAAACTGGGTTTGAATTCTTTCTCTACCACTTGGCTTCTCCTTGATCATCAGCAGAATGGTTAAACCTATCTCATAAAGTTGAAGACAATAAAATATTCTATGTAAATTGCTTGGCTTGGTTTTTGATAAACACTCAATAAATGGCAGTTATTTCCCTATTATTGTGCTGGGTTCTAGGGGTAGAATCATCAACAATTCATAAAATGAAGATTTTTCACAGTTTATACCAAAAGACAGATGTGATACAGTGTGATCAACACCTGATGATTGAGCTACTTGAAGACTGCAGAGGCAGCGCAAGGTAGGCGGTGATTTAGTTACCTAGAATTGATCAGGGAAGGCTTATTAGGGGAGGAATTAAGTTTCAAAAAGTTGGTTTTCAATAGCACTGTGAACAGCAAAATTAAGAGAAACACAGGAATAAATATTAATATACTAAAATTAGGTTAAAGCATAAACTTTAAAAACAGGCTACAATAAGTTGTTCTAAAATAGTGTTTCTTCAAGAATCTAAGGACAAGTTTTAAGAGTTTACCGTTTTCTATAAAACATGAGAGGGAAACTGTATAAGAAGGCTTTTTACAAAATCTATACACTTCACTGGGTTCCATGTAAGATGGTATTTGAAAAATACAGTAGAACTGTTAAAGAAGTCTAAAAAAATTGGTCTTACTACCTTTATGGGATAGAAGAAGAATGAAGTACTAATGATTATATTTTATTTTAAGAAAAAAAATAAAGGATAGTTTTCAGAAAATAGAAATGTCAATTTTATACACTTTTTAATAATATTGATGAATCAACATATTGTTAAAAGTTTGAGTTTCTTATGAGTACAATGTACAACGTTAGGATCTTCTTAGGTGTCTTACGATACTAATCTATTAAATATGAAGTGCTGATCTCATTTTTTTCAGTATGTAATACTGTAGATTTGAAGTATGCTTTTACTAATTATATTTTAATACATCAGAGATTTGTCTTATGTTCCCATGTTTGAAGATAGACATCTCTGTACATTAGTTAACTAATTAATAGCACGGAACTGAAGCCTACCTCTTTCTCTTCTTCTGTATCTTCAACTCTTTTTTTACTCACTGCATCTATACTTTCATCATATAAAAGTCCTCATCTTTCTCTTTGCCTCTATCTCTCTTTCTCTCACTGAAAGAAGCAAGCAAACAAATAGCTTCAAGTAAAACCTTACTCTGGTCCCATATTCTAAAATTATTCATTATAATATGGGGAGTATCAGGTGAGATGAGTGTCATGAAAGGGATAAGCTGAATTTTATGAGCTTTCATGTGAATCTGATATTCAACTGATGTGGTAAAAGTAGTGGTACCTCGGTTCGCGCACTCTTGTTTGTGAACAATATGGTTCACAAACAAAAGCATTTGGCAAGATTTTGTTTTTCTTTGCACACTCTACAACGGGTGACAAACATGACTATGGCCATCCTGCCCACAAAGACATGAACATGGCCATCTTTTCCAAAATCGTGGAACAAATTAAATTCATGAACTGAGGTACCATTGTATTATAAAAACTATAATTTTCTATTTTTATAGGCAAATAATATGCAATTAAGTAATTTACTGAGCTAAGTTATACATCCAAATTCATGCTACTGTACTTTGTAGGAAATATGAATGATTCCTCTCTGTTGTCCCTTTTATTATGGATTTTTCTTTATGAATCCAGTTAATTATTAGATGATGAGTCCCCTTGTTTTTGGCTCAGAAAGTGTGGGCACCATACTGAACAACGGGTGGCTGTGCTAGACTATGCTGCCGGATTCGTTCTCAACACTGTTTAGTGCCCTTCTGAGAAAGGATAATGGTACCATTCTTCTGATTTTCTAATTGTGTCCCCAGTAATGTTTAATGCAATAGTAATATTTTAAACAGGTATGTCTCTGTCATTCTAGTATGAATGTGTTACTTGACAGCAAGGTCTAGATTATTTGACAGATTATCTGCAAGGCCTAAGAAAGTACCTAGATGACAAGAAGCAATGCCTAACACAAAGTAGACTGCTCAGGTATAAAGGAATGACAGCAGGGTAAGAGAAAGATTCAGAACACAATCCAAAGTGTCTCTTTGCCCACGAAGAACTCTTTTCTTTCAGGCTTCAGGAATGCTCTTAATTAACCATACTATCTTAAAATAGTGTATACTACCACCACCTCCACTACCACCTCCACCAACTACCAAACCTTGCCAGTACAAAAAGAAACACACACACACACACACACACACACACACGGGAGATGATCTAAATTTAGCAAAAAATGACTTCTTGGAGCCCCAGTTTCCTTATTGGAGGAACAGAGGTGAAGTGGAAGTATCATTTACTTCATGGAGTAAAATAAGGCACGAAGGAGATAATTCATGTGGAGGATCTTAGTAATCTATAAAGTGCTACAGATAGTTTAGGTAATATTTATTTTGGTAATGTCAATGTGCTGGTATTTTATTTTTTGAGTAAGTATCTGGAATTTTTGAAAGTTCTGGTTTTATCTATAGCTTATGCAAAAGATTTTGTTTAGTCTTTTTATAAATACACAGTGTCCACTTAGGCAACGCAATAGGTTTACCTATACTGATTTAAAGCAGGATTCTTCATGTGGGTGTATGTTAAACATCTGCAAAGACTTTCTACAGGATAGACTGTTGGCAATCATCTTAAATCAATGTCCAGACGCTCTAGTTTCTTAATTTCACTTTCTAAACTCATTAGGCTAGGAAGGTGTCTGGGGCCTATATTTTGTTCCCCACAATCCTTTACATAGACAGCCCTTCTCGTGCTGTAGCTTGACAAAGGAAAGGTATTGCTTTCCCTTTTTCTTTTTCTTTCTTTTTTTTGTCTCTTTGACACAGGGTCTCACTATGCAGTTCTGCCTGGTCTTGAGCTAACTTTGTAGCCCAAGCTGGTCTCGAACTCACAACAACCCTCCTGCCTCAGCCTCATGAGTGCCAGGATTACAGGCGTGTGCCACCATGCCCAGCTCCCTTATGTTTTTATGCTGGTTTACTCTAAGGTGAAAAGTCTCTGAAGCATTGAAGAAACAAAACAATTCCTTTACTAAAGGCCTTATAAAAGTGACTCCCAGTCACTTCAATGAGATGCATTTTAATAAAGTTTTATTCTTTGTATTTAATAATTTAAAATGAAAACCTTCCATTTGCTTATGTTGTCCACATATACAAGGACTTATGTATTAAATAGCTCAATTTAGAAAACATTTTTAAAAAGACTTAGAATCTTACAGACACAACAAAGACTCACTAAATCGATATGATATAAAAGACTGTACAAGGAAGCAAAGAACAGTTACCAAAGAGAAAGGATGTTGCACTATTACCAAGATTTAAAATATGCCTTTGTTTATCATAGTTAACAGGAAATATTAACATTGAAAAAACTCCCAGTCTTTCCCATAGTGTTTTATAGTTGATTGTTAATAAAAGAATCATAAGAACTTTATTATTATTATAATTTCCATTGGATTTGATAGTCAAATTATCACTTGAATTCCAAAGAAGATCCTTGGAGGAGTCAGAATAATTACATGATTTTTTTTTTCCTGTGTTTTTCAAAATATTCTCCACAAAACTTAGTGACATAGACTGCCAAATGTGTATGTACTGTTTGGGAGAAGAAAAATTATATGAAAAAATAAGACAGTGGTTTCAACAAAGATAAGTAGGTATCTTTTAAGTAATCACTCAAGTGTATTCAAACATCGGTGTAGGCATTTCATAGATACCAATTTACAGGTTTTTTTTTTTGTTTTGGTCTTTTTGACCAAAAGTCCCACTATGCAGTTCAGGCTGGCCTTGAGCTCACTTTATAGACCAGGCTGGTCTCAAACATGAATGGATCCTTCTACCTCCACCTCCCAAGTGCTGGGATTATAAGCATGTGCCACCATACCTGGCTATAGATACCAATTAAATCTTCAAAATATTCCTTCAGCATAGGAATTGGAATTTTAATCCCATTTTTTTTAAAAAAATTATTTTTTATTTTAAAGAAAATAAAACCAAACAAATTAAAACAGAATAAAGTCAATCAAAACAAAGCAAAACAATGAAAGTGGTACAGGATTTCAAAACAAGACAATAGGAAATCAACAAATGGCTACCATAATATATCTTGTTATCTTCAAAATGACTGCCTATACCATCAGACATAATAAAATCAAACATAACAACACAGAATAAAACCAATCAAAACAAAAAAATGAAAATGATATAGGACTTCAAAACAAGATAATAGGAAATTAACAACAGCTACCACCTTCCCTGTTTAGATATTTCCTACCCTTTCACTTTCACAATATCTATTGTACATTTTGGG
>RJWT010044919.1:0-11705 GCA_004365215.1 Cuniculus paca
CCCAGCTCCCATCTTACTTCCCTTCCTATCCTTGCAAAGAACCAACTCTTGGATTCGCTGATTCTTTGTATTGGTTTTTTTTTTAGCCTCAATTTCATAAATTTCTGCTCTGATCTTTATCATTTGTTTTCTTCTATTAGTTTCTGATGTGGGTTGTTCTTCTGTTTCTAGGGCCTTGAGATGCATCATTAGGTTATTTATTTGGGACCGCTCTGTTCTTTGTATGTATGCATTTACAGCTGTAAACTTCCCTCTTAGAACTGCTTCTGTTGTGTTCTATCGGTTTTGTCATTTGATTCTAGAACATTTTTATATCTTTCCTGATTTCTTCTGTGATCCATTGATTACTCAAAAGCATATTATTTAATCTCCATGTACTTATGTAGTTTCTGTGGTTTCTTCTGGAGTTGATTTCCCCTTTATTTCACTATGGTCCAATAGTATGCAGGGGGTTATTTACATTCTTTTGTATTTACTTCAGGGTGCTTTATGGCCAATGATATGGTCCATTGTGGAAAAAGCTCCATGTGCTGTTGAGATAAATGTGTATTCTGTCGTTGTTGGATGAAACACTTTGTAGATACCTATTAAGTGCATTCATTTAGTGATGTGGTTTAACTCCAGTGTTTCTTTGCTGATTTTTTTGACTGGTTGACCTGTCTAATTGTGAGAGTGGGGTACTAAATTCCCTCACTGTGATTGTATTGGTCATTATCTGTCCTAATAAGTCTAGTAGTTTTTGTTTTATGAAGTTGGGTATACCAGGTGCAAAGATACTTACAATTATTATCTCTTCCTGTTAAACTGTTGTGTCCCTGTACCAGTATGGAATAGCCATTTTTGTCTCTTCTGATCAGTTCTGGCTTGAAGTCTGTTGTGTCTGAAAATAAGATAGCTATTCCTGCTTGCTTTTGGGCTCTGGTTGCATGGAGTATTATTTTCTATTCTTTCATCTTTAGTCTATAAGCTTCTTTTAGAAAGTTGTGTGTCTTTCATAGGCAATATATGGTTGCATTTTGTTTTTTCATCAAATCTGACAACCTATGTCTTTTGATCACAGAGTCGAGACCATTGACATTGAGAGTTAGTATTATAAGGTGTTTATTGAATCCTGTTATTGCATTATTTTTCCAGTGCTGACGTCTTAATTTTCTTTCCTCTTGCTAAACTACTCTCCAAGTTAGATGTACACTTTCCTTTGAACTTTTTGGCGTTGGTGGCTTCCCTGACTCTGTCTAGCATTCCCTAAGTATTTTCTGCAATGCTGGTTTAGTGGTCATGTATTTTTGTAGGATTTCTTTGTTGTAGGAAGTCTTCCCTTTTCTATCAGTTTCGAAGTCTAATTTTGCAGGATGTAGAAGTCTGGGTTGACAATTGTTTTTTTCAGGGTGTGAAAAACATCGCTCCAAGTTATCCTGATTGTTCAGGTTTGTGCCGAGAAATCCACAGTTACGTTTATGGGTTTGCCTTTGTAGATTACTTATCCTACTAGTCCCTGAGAAGCTGGTTTCCCTGAAGAGTGTTTAGAAACCTTAGAAGTCAAAGTGGTGGAGCTGTTTTTAGAGAATGGACATATGTCTGGTTTGTTTGAGACAACCCTAGTTTATCAGGCCTGTTGTCCTGGCGTACGTATTAATAGTGCCCTCTCACTCTGAGAGGTATAAATAAGATAGTCACCCTTGTTTTTGAGGAGTGCTGTATGAGAGTAGGAATCTAAGATTCACTGAGGGAAAAGGTCTGTTTGGGACAAGAACAGCTGTGAGCCTGATGTTCAGGGACTATGACAATGAGGTAGCCACACGTATGCTGAAATTGGAAGACTGTGGTCCTCCCCTCCTACCTATGGGAGCAAGGTGAGCACCAGGGGCATCTGGTGTCTAAGGTCATCACCACAGGAATGAGGGAACCTGAGTTGTGGAACAGACCTAGCAAGAGCAGGGACTGAGGAGTGGCATCCACCTTTACCATAAATGGGAAGAAAGGAGGAGCTGGTGGAATTAGGATCCCAGAACCACTTGATGGGGGCGAGGACCATCCAGTTCTAGGGATTATACAATGATTTGATTTTTCCAGTGTTCAACACTTCCTTCAGAAACAAGGGAGTCATTCAGATAACACAGCAAGCCAATGGTTTCAGTGACCCAGCCAAGACCCTGGTACCTGTTTTCTGTGTCCTATCACCACCTTCTTCTGAGGGCAGACTGTGATCCCTCATGACCTGGCACCTCCCCTTGCTGGCTAACCCCAGCTTCCCATTACCTCTGGTCTCCTCACTCCCTTTGGTACTCACTGGCTTTCTGGAAGTATCTGAGGCAATGTGGAATGACTGTAGCCCAACACAAGAATGCTGCTTCATCAGAGAAGTTGGGAAGCTGAGCAACTGTGGACACAGCTGGTGCCTGAAAGCCCTTTCAGCACTGTCTAGCTCCGTTTTTGATGAGTATGTACTTTTCAGGAGGCGTTACCTATAACTTTAGCTGCAGTGTCTTCGGCTGAGTAACGTTTAGCTCCCATCTGCGGGAGCAGGGCTCTGGAAGCGATTGTATCAGGCACAAGTTTCCACTGTCCTGGCTTCTGACAGCTCAGAACCCCACAGTACACATGCTGTCTCCTTAGCCCACACTGTAAAAGTCTGTCCTTTAAAATATCTCCCCACCAGTAGAAAGTGCCTGTTCTGACCATGTTTGCTGACATAGTTTTTGATCTGGGGAAGAGGGTGAGGAGCTGTGTGGAAGCATCACTCTCTGAGATGTCAGAGTCTCCTTGGAAGAGTCCTAATTAAGGACTCAGAATGATTGACAGCCGGTGGAAGCTGAGGAAAGCACACTTGACATGCTGCAGAAGTCAGTGTCTGTGTTGCAAAAAAAAATTTGGCAATTGGAGACCTGGAAAAACTTTTGCAGGTGATACTATAATTTTGTTCCTTAGCTAAACATTTATAAAAAGACTCTGAAATGACTTCCAGTGAGCCCCAGAACTGACATACTTTGCCTCTTTTAAATGGGGTGTAATATAACTTGGTAGCAAGTTTATTATTTCCAATTTAATGGAATTTATTTTCTATACAATCTTGCCGAAGTACAGGCTTGGATATATTCCTGTGAGGTTAGAAATCTGTGAAGAGGAAGTCTGATTTATTGCTGAGGACAATCAAAGTCTGACAAGCAAGCAGCCTCCCCCAGAGATGATGGAATGGAAAAAGAAAACGCAACATTCCTCCTGTATGCTGGGGTTGTATAGTCTGTACCCCCATCACCATTCTTAACCAATTGGAGGGTAAGAATTTCTTGTAATGGTCAAACTACATGGTTATAAAATCCCATGTACCAGCACAAGAACAGCCTTTTCCCCAGCCCCACCACTACCGAGCAGGCTCATCTGTCTGTCAGTTTCTTTGTTCTTAAATGAGGATAAAATCAATAATACCCACACTATAAATTTGTTGTTTTGATTAGATGAGAACATACATGTGAAAAAGTTAGCACAGTCACTGCTGTATGGGAAATGGTCAATAACTGCTATAATTTCAAGCACAGTGGGGATGTTCTTGCTGTATGTGCTCAGGTCATAGAAAACCAGAATGAACCCCAGTCTGTTTCAGAGAATCATTAAGCTGTTGTTGAATTTGCTACCACAAAGTATTGCTGGCACTCACATGGGGTCGTGCTGTTCAGTGAGAGGAGGGCACCCAGAGATTGGGAATTGGCCTTCCTGGTCTGGGGAGTAGAGGAGAACCCCTCTTCCTATTCAGCTGTGGTTGTTCCACACCACTCCAGGCCTGCGATTCAAATGCCACAGCACTTTCAAAGAACGGTCCAAAAGAGATTTCCGTGGTAACAGACATGGCCCAATATGGTGTCCCCTAGCCACAGGTGGCTCTTGAGCCTTTGACATGTAGTTAGTTGACTATGAACTGAATTTAAGGTTTTACTTCATTTTAATTAACTTTAAATTAAAACAATCACTATGGCTAAGGGCTACCATTTTGGACAGTGAAGCATCAGTTTTCTTAGTTTAACATACATGTGTGTGTGCGTGCGCGCACACACACACACACACACATACTTGTGTATATACACCTAGCCATTTTCCTGAGGAAGATTATCACTGGGTGGAAAGGCCAAAATGGATTTCAAAGCCAGCCACACAGTGCTTCAAATTAGTATTCTATGAAGACCAAATCTCAGGTCCTTTGTGCTACTGTCTGCTGGGACTGGAGTCTAAGTTTCACTAGAGAGAGGATCTTTTGCTTGAGAGAGGATCAAGGAAAAAGAACCAGGCTACTGCCCAAGGTACTGCAAACTTGTAGAGCATCCCTAAGGCATTCATCTCTCAAGCTCTTCATTACCCTGTCCAGACACCAAGACTGGTAGAAATCCCTCTGCCTCTATCCCTGGTTGTGCCTGTTTCCTGCCTCAAGATGCATGGCAGATAAAATTCTAAGCATCTTGTTCTCATGACCCTTAAAAACAGAAAAATGAAACCACCTGAGATGGATGCATTTTTCTACATGCCAAGCTTTCTGTCTCAGCCATAGTCATATTATCACCATCTGATCCCACTGAAACCTGAAGTAGGTATTGGTCTTAGCTTAGACTGTCATGGAAGCAGAGATTGAGACAAACGTGAGTGCGCAATTTATTTGGTAATAGAATTGAAGGAAACAGGTTGGAGAAACAGGAAATGAAGAGAGGAGGGAGGAAAGCAGTAGCATGTTGGTAAATGTTTATCTGCCAGCTCTCTGGAAAAATAATAATCCTGATTATGGTGCTTACCTTTTTTCTTTTGTGTAAATTCTCCTACCATAGCCAGTTTCAATGTAATACTGCTGGATACATGTCGAAGAGATGAGTACATTTGTTCCCAGGAGTCCTACGAGCCAGCTGCTACACACCACTGGGGAAAAGCCAATGCAAAGATGCAGCAAAGTGCTGACCCTGCCCCTGGGGACTGCTGCTTGGTCCTGGAAGCACGTCCATGGAAACCTGGGATGTCTGACTTAGAACTGGCCTCTTAGGGCCAAAGAAGAAGACATTTGCCTATCCCCTTCCCTTCAGCATAGGTCAAGGGCAGCTCCTCTGCAAGGTGAATGTTGATTACACCTTGTATTTCCCAGCACCTTCACAGGAGTCTTGAAGCAGGACATGAGAGGTAAAAGTTTTGCAGGTCAAGACAAGGCACCACCAGGTGGTTCCTGCATGAAGTTGATTGACGTCCATGGGACCAGTGGCTGTGACAGAAGCTGCAGTTAGAATGGAGAGGTGGGGAGACAATAACATGTCTAATACAGTCCTCCTCTTGCATTACACATACTGGCTTGTCTTCTCCCCATCTTTCCCAGTGCAGCCAGGTTATTAGCAGGTGCCCTTCAAAGTGTTGGTAAGCAACAAGATCCACAAAGACTTTACATAAGGGAGACAAGCCATGGGCTCTGCTGCTGCAGTTGTTTCATGAGTCATAACTGATACCCGTGGCTTCCCTTTGCTATGATCTGTTCTAGATTTCTCTCACTTTTAACTAGCCTTCACTTAGTATAGCTCGCCTGCCTGGTAGAGTGGCCTAAGTGCCCATCTCTGAGGAATTAAGCTAATCTGCCCTTCTTTTGTCCAGTCATGGTGGTTACAACTGTCCATTCACAATATCACAGTTAATATAAGCAAGATATGCCCAGGAATCTCCTAGGTTTCAGAATAACCCTTCATGCTCTCCAGGTATAGCAGTAACCCTTGCTCTCTGGCAATTGGGGTCAGTTACTCCCAGCAATATAATTCCTCCTTCCTTTCATTGAAGGCTGACTTTTATTTTATTTTACTTTATTTTTTATATTTACTTTTTAGAGCAGAATATATTTATTGGGAGAAAGAAAGAAAGCTTCTGTCATAGGGATAGAAGGGGTCCCGAGTGGGTTGCCATGAAGGCTGACTTAATAGTGAGGCTAGATCAGGCTTAGTGAGGGAAACCATCTTGTTAGGCCCTGTGTTAGTCTGTTCTGTGTTGCTGTAGCAAAATTCTCAGTGTTGGGTACTTTATAAAGAAAAGAGGTTTGTGTAGCTCACAGTTCTAGAGATTCAAGAGCATGGCACCAACATCTGTTTAGCTCTAACAAGGGTCTCACAGTGGACAGCATAATGATGATGGGAGCACATACAGAAGAGGTCACCAGGTAAGATGGGAAACCAGAGGTTCAGGGAGGTTCCAGGCTTGCTTATAACAATCCACACTGGTAAGAACTCATTCGTGCTCAAAGGCAGAGCCCCCATGCCCGACTACCTTCCACTAGGACGCCCTTTTGGAAGGCACCTATTTCAGCCCCATCACATCGGGAATGAAGCCTGGGGGCACTCACTGGAACCAAATCATGGTAGGTCCACAGAAGGCTTTCACCTCTGCCAACAAGGACTCCAGCTTCTCAGCAATGGTGCACACTAAGGGCATTTGTGGGGAATAAAAGCATCTGTGCGCTTCCATAGGTTCACCACCTTTTCTCATTTTTTTCTCCTTTCTAGTCCTGATCAAACAGCAAAGCTACTTCCCCATGCTTAGCTTCCCCATTTCCCATATGAACATATTTATAACTCAGATCGTTTCTGCATCTGTTTGCGGTAAGCCACTGAGTGTTGTACGCCTAGTTCTGTCCATTGAGAAGATTTTCTTTCACCGCCTCTCACTGTGATTTACGGCAAAGCACCCTATTTGCATACAGCCCACCCAAGTACTGAGCAGACCCATCGGTGTACTGGGCCTGAAAAGCTTCCTCTTCCATTGGTGGAGATAAGGGAAAGGCATTCACAAAGGTTAAGCACCATCAGAGTTTGGGGCAACTGTTCGGATCATTTACCACCACCTTCTGAACTAGCTTGAGTCTGATCTGAATGTCCAGTTTCTGCAGCACCAGGGCACTGCTGCGCCCAGCTGGCCATATGATTTGATGAATCTCCTGAGCAACTCCGATCACATGCTTATTTTCTACTAGTTCCCACCAGCTCTTCTGGAGTTCTTTTGTTTTTCAAAAGATGACTCTGTCACAGAAGGCATGGTATTGACCCAGGACCCTAGCTTCTCCTGTAGGGTCAGACTGCAGATGGCATCCTTATGGTCTATGGATATCTTTAGCACCTTGTGTCCACTGGGTTGTGCACATAGTGAGGCAGCATACACTAGGTGTAGTTGATTTTCTCTAGGGTCCTCTATTTCCCTGGACTCACTCTGAAATGGGATCTTTCTAATCACTGATGCAGGAGTTACAGCACTAGGCCCACGTGCCATATTTGTTGCCTCTAACATTCAAAGAAGTCCACAAAGCACTATATCCACACTAAAACAATGGCAGGGGTTACGAGGGTCTCCAACTTGCTTTTCACCGTAGGGTTTAACTGGTATTGCATGTCTAAAATCTTCACTGCTGTGGCAGCCTCCTTCATCTTTGAGGGGGTTTTCTACTACCTTTTAGCACATATATGTTTTACTAGGGCATCTAAAAAAGTGTTTATTTATGCTCCCTAGGTATAATTGGTATTGATAGCATCCATATGGTGGATAAATGTGATGTCTGCAGAATGTCAAGACAAGGTTTCTACGATCATACTGTGAAAGAAAGCCCTTAGACAACACACACTGCTCCCCTTCCTATAAAAATAGCGAACCTGTTTTGGTCTTTCTTCCTGGTAAAGATGGAAAAGAATGTCCTTGTTAGGTCAATAGCAGTAGACTAAGCACCAGAGGCTGTGCCAATCTGCTCTAGTGAAGAGACTATTCCTGGCACAGCTGCTGAAATTTGGGTCATCAGTTACTGAAGTTTATGGCAGTTCACTGTCCTCTGCTGTAGTCCTATGGCTTTGGCAGGTATCTGGATGAGGACTGCCTCCCCTACTTGCTTAAGTCTCTGAAGATGCTTTGCATTCTGCCCTTCTGCCTGGGAAGTGACACTGCTACTGGTTTATCATCATGGCGAGTTGTGGGAACAGTTTTCAGGGACACCCACTTACCTCCTCCTTGGGTCAGGGAACCCATGTGACGATTCTGCCAACTATCACGAATATCTACTCAGACCGAGCATCGCAAACAGGTCTGTTTGTCATCTACCCTCCCCCTACAACATTCTGCCTCAAACAAAGCAGGCAAAGAATGGGATTACATTTCCGGAAGCATGAACCTAGGTATTTTTCCTTCCCTAGTAGTTAGTTCCCTGAGCAAATGGGCACATGGTGCTGTGGGAATAGATGAGCAGCAATAATTGCTCTATTTACAGCGCAAATATAGGTTCCTTCTGTACAGACTTTGCCTTTTCCTAGCCTATGGGTTCCTGGTATCTGTACTGTTTCAGATTCCAAAAGGAAGTTTTCCATTATTGCAGCTCAGGCAGGCCTTTTACTCTCCACCACTTTCATTTTATCGGTTATAAAAGTTGAAGAATGCTCTAGTTTGCTCTGTCTCCTTTTCCCTACTTGCTACACTATGATTGCTACAATTCCTGTTATTCTGTGTTTACTACCCCAAGTCCTGCTGACCAATATTACATCTACACTGCCTTTGACAGCCAACCACTACCCTTTGCCATTCTAGAATCCTCTTACTCCATGGATCCCAGCTCAATAGCTGATTCTCTTGTTTTAATCCCAGCTGTCACACGACAGCTAACTAAGCTTCTCAGGCATTTATTTTATGGCTCTTCTCAGCAATACGCCCTTTGTGGCTGAAGCACGGCTAATTCCTCCTGGCTTACTTGATGTATCCTCAGGACCCACATGGTAAGTCTGTTTTACCATTTCCACTTTTCTAAACCTTTCAGCTTCATCCTGAGTGCTTTGCCAGGGCAGTTCCAACATCTGCAACCTGCTTCCTGGAGGTCATTCTTGTGTCCAAGCTCCAGGAGAGCATCCCAGCCGTGGATTCAAACTGGCTCCAGACGTCTTGCCAGAGTGGTGCACCTGAAGTCATAGAAAGTATTGTGTGTGTTTTTCTGTCTAGTGGTATTTCTTTGTTGAAGTGAAGGATGATGCCTGGGCACCTAGAATTTGTGGGGCCTTCAAAATCTAGTGATGGAACCCTGAAACTACACTTATGGAGAAGCAGAAATTTCCTGCAACTTCCCTTAGAAATAAGGTTTGACAGCAGGTTAAACCCTGCAGTCATTGGCTAGTGGAGGGGATGCTTCTTGTTGTGCTACACGAACTTGAACCATGTTTCCCTGGGACTCTGGAACTTACAGCACAAAATGTGTCGCCTCGATCATCAACTCTTTATGTATTACGGTCATTTTTGTGACTCATGTAGACAGGCGCCTGAAAGATTTAAGATTACATTATTGTTTTTATTGGATAACACATTAAACTGAAAGGTTTTGAAAATCCTGTTGGTAATTCACTTATATATATGGAGTTAGGTGGTTGAAAACCCTGTTTTCCTTTCCTGTACTGTTCTGAAAATCAGTCTTTAGGAGTTAAAGTGTGATGCTTAACTAAGGTTAGGAAGTTTTCATTGGTTTCCACCAGGGATGATGATGATGACGTGAGTTCTTAGAAGGCATTTACTATGTGCTGAGCACTTTACATGTATAAAATCCACTCAACCCTCACAACTGTGTGAATTAAGTATACTTACACTAGTACAACTTTTATAAAGTTTTTACAAATTTTCCTCCATAATCCTCTTTTCATCAGTTCTGATAGCTATCACTAGGGAAATGAGCAGAATTAATATGGGGCAAGGTTTCCTTCTCAAATTACTCAGAGAAGTCTTGCAACAACCCATTGCAAAGCTGTGTCCTTGAGAACCCTGTCCTTGAGTACCCGGAGCCATTCGATCAGATGTTTGTTTTCATTTCTCATTTATCTTCCTCTTGGATCTAAGCAAACAGTAAATATTTAAGTAGTGAGGACGCTTGTCTAGCAACCTGTCTGTGATAGATTAAAGAGGACCACAAATCAATCAATACTTGTCCTCTTGAGACTAATTTACCTCCCGTTCAATCTGAGCTGGCTTTTGTGACTTATTTTGCTAATACAATAAGGTAAAGTGCTATTTGGAGACTTCTGAGGCTAAATCAAAAGAAGCTGTGTGGTTTCTACCCAGGTTTCTGCTGCATAAGAGAGCTGAAGGTCCTTCCATGGCTGGGCTGGGGAGGCTGCATCTAGAGGACAGTGGACCATCCTGGTCAACCTCTTCAAGGTGCCAGACCTAGGAGGGAAGCTGTCCCAGGCCTGCCCCTACTGACTCTCACTAAATGACTGCCACTGAAGCCATGAAATAGGAGAATCACCCACTGATTGCTACCATGAAATTGAATGAAATGACTGGTGTTTTAAGCCACTAACATTTGGCATAGTTATGCCCAGCAGTAGGCATCAGAAGTGCTCTCCATCTTGAAGAGTGATGGGGACTGTAGGGGATGGGGACTGTAGTGGGCGATGTGTCAGGGACTATCTCTGCACATACCTTGAAAATTTTCTATTGTTGCTCTGTATTCACTTTGGAAATGATGGCAAATAGAGAAGAGAATATTGATAATTTTCATTTCTAGGCACAAGTTCAACTTGAGGCCTGTTTGCCCTTCTTTTCTTGGGGTCATGTAGCATTCCAATCCCCCTTTGTGGTTTAGGTTATTTGAAATAGGCTTCAGTTTATGGCACTGCAAAAGCCTTCATGCAGACTGTGCAAGGTCCCTCCCAAACATGTCTTATAACTCAGCATCGATTCCTCAGGTAACAGTGTCTCCTTTCTGCTCCTGAGCAGAAGCTCCCTGCAGGGAAGCAGAACCACAGGAAATCTGGCCCTCTTCCTGACCCTCTTCCTAAAAATGTCACCATTATAGTTTTGGGGGGCAGGTAAAGTGTAGAGACTCCCTTGAAGTGGTGATTGGGGGTTGAAATGCATAACTACTTCTGGTGACTATGAAACTGTGATTCCAAGCAGTCGTCTGGGTTATCTCTCTGCCTAAAAGTTACACCTTTCAGATCCTGCAAGACAGAGCTCACGGAGGGAGTTTTCCCCATGTATTCACATACAAAAGCCTGGATTGCAGCTAAAAAAGAAAATATCACCACCATACAACAGGTGAGTGAGTAGGGCAGAGTAGCTGCGGAGCCAGGTAGTCAAGAGGGGCAGTGCACCATTTGTGTGGGGCAGATGATTTAAATACCTTGTGTCTCATTTTATGGACCTGTAAAATGTGCTTAATAATTGTACCCAGCTTCTACGGTTGCTGTGAAGATTAAGTGACCTATTGTGTACAAAGCATTAAAATCGGTATTTGGCCCCTAGGAAAGGAACTAAGTTAGTCATCACCATCATTGGTGTATTCCATGCACCAATGATGTGATTTTTTTAAGGATTTAAAATTTTTATAAGTACACATTCGCAGTACACAAGGATGAGTTCATCGTGGGGAGTTGACACATGGACATAATACATCTGGATATTTTTACTTCCCTCCTCCACCACTAGATTTTGTCCACAACAGCGGGCAGAGAGTGACCAGACATCCCTGTGACTGCAGCGTCCAGGAGGTGCAGGGACAGAGGAGGTGACCGAAGCCATGTGTGGGGCTCTGCAAGCCCCCTGCCCCTCCTCCCCTGCTTGGGGCTGCAGGGTCAGGTGGGCCCTCTGGAAGAGGGAAGAGAACTGGGAGGATAAGGCTGACGCCGGGGACTTCCTGGGTGGTGACTCAGACTCACGCCCTGTGGGCCTCTGTTCCCTTTCTGTGAAAG
>RJWT010044920.1:0-11716 GCA_004365215.1 Cuniculus paca
AGTTCTGGTGAACATCGGAAGGTTCGCATGCCCTAAGCAAACAAAATTATCTAATAGAAATGAAAATTTCTCAAAAAAGTCCGATAGCGCCTCTTGGGAATCGGCCATGCTGGGACTGGGAGGAGCCGACCCATGAGCCAACTAGCCAGCCTTTCTGGTAATCCACACAAGCCATGTGGGACCCAGGAAGAGAAAAGTCAGTGCCTCCTGTGAACCTACTGGCATGCAGGCTGAGAATCACCAACTCTCCTCCCCCTCCATGGGTGGCCAACTGGTTCAGGAGACAGGCTGAGTTAGTGGCAACTATAGTACAGGAGGCAGCTGAGTGTTTGTATCATTTAGTTGATTTTGCAAGCCTGGGGCTGGCTGTCTGAGCATCTATTGGGAGGATAACACTGTGCAGTATAGAAAATATGGGAGATTTCCTTCTATCTTGTTTTTGAAATCCAATATTGTTCTCACTGTTTTGTTTTGTCCCAATTAATTGTTTTGTTTTATTCAGTATTCTGTTTTGATTGGTTTTATTCTGTTTTGTTTTGCTTTGATTTTGCTATATCTGATGGAATAGACAACTATTGTGAAGATAACAAGATATACTATGGTAGCCATTGTTATTTTCCTATTATCCTGCTTTGAAGTTCTGTACCAATTTCACTGCTTTGTTTTGATTGGATTTATTGTTTTGTTTTGTTGGGTTTTATTATCCTTAAAATAAAATTTAAAAAAAAGAAAATTTCTCTTAGTCAAGTAAACACTATTCTTATCAATCTTGACAGAATTTCATTTGCTTGTCTCAAGAATATTAAGGTAAATTTAGCCTGATACTTTACAGGCTCTTTAAGAATAAAAGGTTCTATATGTCCCATTTATCCTCCTGCTAGGTATCTTCCCTAAAGAGCTTAAGACATACTACAGTGATACGTGCATACCAGTGTTCCAGCTAAATCCTGTAAGCAGCCTGGGTACCCATCAACAGATGATTGGATAAAGAAAATGTGATATATACATATATTAGAATACTACTCAGCTATAAAGGATGACAAATTTGAGACATCTGTAGGAAAATGAATGCACCTGGAAAATATAATGCTGAGTGAAATAAACCAAACACACAAGCTTAAATACCATATGGTACCTCTCATTTGAGTGAGGCAAAGTACAAACAAAAAGAAGGATGAAGGATGGATAGAAGCAGACTAAGAGATGAATCTCTTGCAATAGGGAAATGGTTCAAGAGACAAAAGATGAGCGGTGAGGGAGAGGGGAAGGGGAAATAAGCAGAATAAAGATAAGCCATATACAGGAACTTAATAATCTCAATTAATGTAAACATAATGCCATAACATGAGCTAAGATTAATACTGTTGACAAGAATGAAAAATGGAATAGGGGAATTGGAGGAAGCAGGAAGTGGGGAGGTAGGGAAAGGGGATTTCAAAAAAGGGAAACAAACTGGATTATGTTTGTGTGTCCACTTCCCTCAAATTGATTGTAACCTGCATGCACTGGCAACATGTACCAATAAAATAAAATTTTAAAATCTGGGGAAAAAATTTTTTTAAAGAATAAAGGGGATTTGTGAGAGTTTTCAAAATTTACTTTTCAAGTGCTATTACATATTGGCCCATGAAGTAGACTTGAATGTCAGAGTTGAGACTGTGGAAAAAAGTAGACATAAGAAAAATTTACTTTAAAAGTATTTTTTTAAACTTCAAGGAAACATTTAAAAACTCACTTGGTTTAACATTTTATGTGTGCTTATGACCTGTCAAAACTGCCAGAAATTTACTGTGAGCAAGAAGAAAATGATGCTGCCTGTTTGTCATCTCTCAAAGTGTCCAACTTTGAAGGCCACTTTTCAACCAAAAATAATTTTCCCTCATCAGTGGGCATATGTCAAAGAGGAGAAACATTATAAATAGAACCCAGGCTATGTAATGTTCATTAAACAATTGGGTACTGATGCCAGTGCATAATCACTTTTTTCCATTTTATTTTCAACACCTTGAATGTTCTAAGAGGCTTGCATGTAATTGGATCTAGTCCTTTAGTCAGAATGTAGTATATTTTCAGGATCAGTACCATCTTCCCCTTTCCTACTCATTTTGTACGACAGATCTCCTGGGTCTGATTTGTGCTCTTTCTTCTGAATGTTTGGTCAGTTTAATACACCCAGTGGAAAAAATGCAAGACCTCTGAACAGAGTCATTTTAAAGATTAGGTGTTGTTTAAAAACAAGGCCATGCCATTCTCCACAATTACAAGGCAGAAAATGCAATGCTCTGCAATGTTTAGTTAGAGTTTTTCTTAGGGACTCATTTTCTCAGACCGAAAAACACTAAGTTTTTAGAAGATTTGTGGCATCCCTCCGAAGTTTAAGGACCTGGAAGAACTAAACAATGTTTGTTGAATGCTTTGTGTTTAAAACTGTTTTGTTGATTGATTACTGAGGTGGGGGGAGCACAGCATGAAGGCATTCATGATCAAAGCCATCTGGCGTAGGTTTAAGACAGAAGTCCAGGTCCAAGCAAATGTCCAGACTACAGATGAACACAACCTTTTCCCTCCTCACCAGGTGAGTGCTGGGGGAGGCGGAAGAGCTGATCAGTCCCAGGCCACAAACACAGAATTGAGAATAAATTTCTTCATTTTCTGTAATCATCTTAATTTTCTAATGCCAGCTCTTTTCTGTCTGACAGAAAGAACAAAACAGAAATGAAAAACTTCCAATCTTCCCTGGGCTCCCTGCCCTATAGTTACTGTGGTGGGGTCCGCCTGGTCCCTCTTGCTATCTCCACCATGCATGTCAGATACAGCCTGGCCCTCGCCAACTGGCCTCACACACAGCACCGTACTCCCTGTGGTAGCCCCCGACCCTGAACATCTCTGCAAGACCACCTATGTCGTGCTGATGTCACTCTCCAAAGAGCAGGGTTTCCTCTCCCAACACAGGCCCATTGTTTTCACCTCTACGCCCAGCTCCTGACAGCCAAACAGGATCACTCTCTAGTGGAGAAATTGCTTCTGGCCTTCCAAATTGTTTTTCTTTCCTTCCTGGACATTTCTTTCTAAATCGACTTTTCTACTAAGGGCTTAGGCTTTTGTTTCCAAAGGTGAGGAGGGAAGTCCTTGCTTTGTGCCTTGCCACAAACCTCTTGAAAAATGGGAACACAGAGTCAGCTGTGATCTACTTACAGGGGGTGAGATGGAGTGTGAGAGAGAAAGAGGACAAACAGAGATAAAATGATGGTGGATAGTTAGCTCACAATATTCTCTCATCTTCACACTGCATGTCACACTTCCTCCATCCTCCCAGAAATGGACACCCACTGTCTATAAGGAAATACTGCCTCACCCTCTCCAGCCACATTTCCTGATTTCTGTGAGCCCAGACACTTGTGGGTTCACATACAGACATGGACACCAAATTATAGGGAAGGTTTGGAACCCAGGGAAAATGTAGTCCTTTGACTGAGAAAGGGGCCCTGGGAGAGTCCACTAGCCACAGGACCAAAAGAAGAGCCACATATGTGAGTGCAGAAGACCACTACATGAGCTTCTGATCCACTTCCTCCTGTGCTTATGTGTCCTGGTTTGGAGGAATGGGAGGAACTGTAACCCAGGGGGCCCAGGTAAGGTGGACACTGGTCTGCATCTTTCCACCACCCACTCCTGCCAACACACATGTGGAAGGACACAAAAAACAGCAGGGCGCAGAAGGTAGAGTCTTTCCCTTCCAGCCAGAGAGAGACCTGAGTAGGGGCATTGTAGGCTCCTGAACACCTAGAGGGGAGAAGGCAGAAGATCCAAAGTTGACTAGAGGTCACAGGTGGTTTTCTGCCACACTGAAGCTTTGGGAGGTCTGCAAAAACAAAGGAGCACATTACATGTTCTCTCAGGGACCTCAGGAAGGGACAAGAGAAGTGTGAGCAGTAGTGTGAGTTCTGTGTGCTGCAACTTCCTGGGCCATCCCGTGGATGTTCCCGGAGACAGAAGAAAGGCTAAAGGAAGCAGTCCTATCACCATATAGGTGGGGAATAGACTGGGCAGGTGCCCGTTATTTTAGCAGAATTAGAAACAGCTATTAAAGAATCTTACTGAGGATCTGTAGCTAGAAGGAGCAAGGGTAGTTACACATTTCCATGTCCACACCTGTATCTCTGCATCACTATTTTAATCCATGTACCATTGTGAAATAAGATGAAACTTTGGCCAAGTATACCTGATTTTAAATTCTAGATCTAAATTCTATGTGAGCTTGCTAAGCCTCTTTCTCTCATCTGTAAATGAGTGTAAGAGTTTTTAAAAGCATCTAGTACATTGCCTGCCTGCCACAGGTAAATGAGGCATGCAGTTGTTGTTGATACCATTATTATTAGCATTATCTGATTCCTTGATTTCACCATTGCAAGACCAAGGCAAGAACCTAGTGCTAAAAGCCTTTCTGAGTTTTGCTTTAAAAGCCTACACATTACACCAGATGAGAAGACAGAGTACCATCTACTGTCCAATGGGTGTCTTCGGGGAGACCCTGGACAACTGGTCACCCTTTGTTCACTCATTAAAGTTGCAAACTTCTGTTGTCATGATTTCCTTGGGCATATTGAAACTGAGTCTGCAAAAATTATGGCATTGTTGAGCTTAACCTATGAAAAGATGCTCTGGGCTAGAAATAGCTTTCCAAATGATGACTTCCTTTGCCAGATCAAAGGTTCAGCTCACAGTGGGCTGGGAACCATAGAAGCAGCAAATAGAAAGGGCTCCTTTACAGAGAGACTCCCAGCAATCTTTCACCTTCAAGATAGGGAAGTGGCCAATTTCTACAATGTATTCTTCAGACTGTTTTGGAACAAAGACTGTTCAGGGGAGAGAAGCCTCAATAATTTATCAAGGTGACATGGGTTTATCAAATTGAAATCTCAATGGGAACTGGAAATTGTGGAACTTTCCAATCTGGCTCCTCTTCCTCTACTAGACATTTGTCAGAATTTGTGGACATTATAGCCAAATCTGTGTCCCCAAAACTCAGACCAACTAAAGGAATCAATGCATTTGGTGGAAAATTCATAAAAATAGATATCCTAATAAAATGGTTGGCTATTCTTACTGCATTTTGATCAGAAAAGAGTTACGGAAAGATCCTTTCACCATCTATGAACTACTCACCACAAAATTGTAACTCATAGGATATTGGCAATGGAAAAGGCTCAGAGCTGACAGCACATCATCCTGCCCTGGCCCAGAAGCTTACAGCTAATCTGTGGCAGGTTCAGAACTAGAACCTAGAACTTCAATTCCCAACTGAACCCTTTTCACAATCCAGGCAGGTCCTAGAGGTGGAAAGAATACCTGTTTTCAGAAAGTGCTATAAACTCCTTAAGGAAAAGGTGCCATTTAAATGCTTGTCACTATTTGCATTTGAGGATTATGAATGAGGGTAGCAATACAAATGAGGGTTGAATCTAAAGAGACCAAGAGGCCAACAGGAATGTAGACTGCCTTCTGATCCGATTGTACTCCACAATTCATTTCCAAGTCATTTGTTTGGACACCTGATTATACTTAAGATAGAAGCAATAATATAAATTGTGGTTAAATTCCCAGGTTAGTTTAGATAGCTTTGTATAACAGCACTTTGCCTGAATTGCCTGAATATTTTTGACATAGCTCGAATGCAACAAGTCGCATTTAAAATCATTTCATTTATAGAAAAACAAGTTCCAGACTCCAGCTGGAAGACAGTGATGTAGCCCCCGTTTCTTCAAGTGCTTAACAGTTTCCCTGCTGTTGCCTGGATGCCAGGGTCTTGGGGACAGCGGAATAAGCAGGAAGTCCTGCCTTAGGCTCTGGGAACTTGCTGTCACTGAAAACCAGCCCGTAGATAGTGCTGGTCTAAAGTGAAACAAGATGTTTAGGTCTAGTGCATAAAATTCTATGCAAAGCAAAATGTATTCAATTTAAAGAACCGATTCTTTACTCTGGAAATGACTTTTCTAACTTTTTGGTGTTGACTTGTCTTTTTGGAAACGACGACAGTCAATGATATTTGTTTTCCTAATATTCTTATAAGAAAATAATATAACACTAATCCTATGCTGTTGGTCCCCAGACTGTGTTCCAAAATTGGGAGAACTACAAGTCTGAGGACTTTCCCATTTCTCTGCTTAGCAGAGGAGGACTTCTTGCTCTAGCATCATTCTCCAGAGCCTTGGGAAGAAACCAAAGGAGAAGTGAGGTGCTACATGAGAATTGGTGGGCCTTAATTGCTTTAATCAGTTCAAGTTGCTATAACAGAATACTGTGGTTTGGGTGACTTAAAAAACAGAAATTAATTTCTCAGTTTTGGAGGCTGGAAAGACAAAGATCAGTTGGCAGATCTAGGGTCTGTCACCATCTATGACCTACTCACTATAAAATCATAACTCATAGGTTGTTTGCAATGGAAGAGGCTCAGAGATGACAGCACAGAGTCTGGCAAGAACGCTGCTTTCTGCTTTGTAGACATGGTCGTTGCATGGCATCTTCCCATTGTGGGAGTCAGAGAGATCTTTTAGGTCTCCCTTTTAATAATGGCATTAATCTCATTCATGAGGGTTCCACCCTCATGTCCTACTCACTTCCTGCTACAGTTTGGATCTGGAATGTCCCCCAAACCCTTAAAGGCTTGGTCCCCAGACCAGAATGCTATTAAGAGGTGGTGGAACTTTTAAGAGGCAGAGCCTTGTGGGAGGAAGCTAGGTCAATGGGGCATGTCCTGAAGGGAACACAGAAACCCTGGACATTCCTCTTCCTGTTTCTTTCATTAATGGCCAGGAGTGGGCATTCTCCATCCCATGCTCCTGTTATGAGATACTGACAAGCCTAAAAGTGACATGGCCAGATGATCATGGAATGAAATTTCCAAAACTGTGAATCAGATACCCTTTTTTTCTTTATAAGCTAATTGTCTCCAGTATTTTGTTATAGTTACAGAAACCTGACAAACACACTTCCCAAAGGTATCACTTCCTGTTACTATCATGCTGGGGGTTAAGATTTCAACATATAAACATGGGGAAGGGGAGCACAAACATTTAGTGTATAATGCTAGCCTTTTACCGTTTAAGACATGGAAGCTCACTAACTCATGATTAAATGTCCCAAAGGAGGCATTGATTGGAATTATGCACCTATTCTGGTGGATTAAAAGACAAGTTCAGCATGAGCCAATAAACTTTAATTGGACCTAATTAGAAGTGTATGATATTTCTGGTAGAGACTAATAATATAGTCAGGAGGGGAGTATATGGTATAGGGAGGTGTTGACTAAGCAAATCAAAACTACACTACAGGAAAATATTTCATCTACCTAGCAATATGATCTTTAAAATAATGTTTAAATACCAATTTGCATTAAAATACAAAATTTTAGCAGGCCCAGCATGCCCCTGCACCCTGCCCCAGTGGAGCAGGCCCAGTGTACTGCATGTCCCATGACCCAGTGGAGCAGGCCCAGTGTACTGCATGTCCCATGACCCAGTGGAGCAGGCCCAGTGTACTGCATGTCCCATGACCCAGTGGAGCAGGCCCAGTGCATCCTGTGTCCCATGCCTTGTGGAGCAGGCCCAGTGCGGTGGAACATTGTTTCCCAGAGAACCAGAAGTTGGTGAGTAAGGTAGAGAGTTTGGGCCAAACCCCAGCAGCAGAACAGTCCTGGGCCGCTTCACTGCCCAAGTCCCAGAGTGAATGGAAGAGCCATTCAGTCACAGTGAACTGCCAGCAGCTGAAAAGCAAATTAGGAAGAATTCTGCTGCAGTAGGAGCTGGGACCACCCAGACTCCATGCTAGTGGCTGCCTTAGCGCAAGGGTGCAAGCAGGCAAGCAGCCCTGCCTGCCATGGGACAAAGGCACTCCCCCTGTCCTAAAATCAGCAGGAAAAGGGAGCTGGTGGTGTGAGAAATAGGAACCTGTGCAATGTCCAGACAGAGTCAGCTGTGCATGGGTCTGGGAGCAGCCCCAGGTCAGTTGCCCTCTCTGTGTCAGAGGGCACCACAGTGGCTGGGAGAGTGCCATAGAAAGAAACGTAGTAAGGAGAAGTGGATGTCCAAAACGTTGTCAGCTGAAGACCAGACCCAGTCCCACCCAGAGAGACCAAAGTCAGCTCATATCCAGCACAAATCCCACTACAAACCTGACAGGGTTACACAGCACATTTCTGGGATCCAGCATGGACCTCCCACAGAACTATGGACACAAAGGGTATTTTACTGTTTTTCTTTTACTTTGTTTGAGTGGTTTTCCTTTTTCAATCTGGTTGGGTGTTGTTTTGTTTTGTTTTGCTTTAACTACTTAGGTTTCTTAGCTTGATTTTTGTTTTGTTCTATTCATCTTTTTTCTCTCTTTCCTCAATTATCTCTCTTGGTTTTATCATACTCTCATGGGAGTGAACATAGTCTTTTCTCTTTCTCGTTTACTTCAATATTCTTTTACTTTCTCTTTTATTCTTTTTCAACTGCACTGCCCTCCAGTTTCCTAAAACTTGGGTGATCATTCTTTGCCTTACAGCCTTGCTTCTGCTATATTTCTTCTCATTCGTTGCTGTATTTGGTCCCCTATCCCTGTTAAATACCCCCCCCGTCAGGATAAAATTAATCTACCAATGGAAAACTCATTGCATACAAATTCCTGGTATATGTTGGATTTTGTTATATAACTGTAGATCTTTCTCCTATAGTTTAAGGTACCAAATTAATAGTTAACACAGTTTGTCAGTTGCTAGGCTGTCCTTGATGCTAATGTTTTTGCTAATTACACTACTTTAGCCAGGATGCCATACATGCTGTAATTAGTTTTTCTCCATTGTATGAAAATACTGTGATTGTCTGGGGTAATAACCATCACCATACTCCAGTACCAAAGGATAGGGTACTGAGGCAAATAGCAACTTCTCATCCTTAATAAATTAGGAAGGCAAGATTTTGGGACAGACACAAAGACCAAGAACCACCTATACCTAGAAGGCATCTTTGCGGAATAGACATTTCCTAAAAAAGCCTTGCTAGTACTGATAAAGCTATCTGCCATAAGAAATCTACAAGCACCAACACACTCACACACACAAACACACACACACACACATGCACACACACATTCATACCCCAAAGTAAAAATAGAAAATAGAAAATAGAAAATGACAAGACACAGAGGTAAAATGCAACCCCAGACCTCCAGCCCACCTAAGACAACTCCAGTGCACAATGAGATAAGGCAACTGGAACTTTCTGAAATGATAGCAGCACACTACCAGTACTACTTTAGGCTAGAGGCCAATACACTGCTATACCAAAGTTTCTTGCTACACTGCAGTTATAAATGCCTATGTTTTATTTATTTGCTGAAGTATTAGACCTCTTCAAGTTCTCAGCACAGTGGGCTGGACTATGTATAGAATAATTATATATAACATATGCAAGTGCTAAATCCAGCATAGTTACTTCTGGGAAGGAACAGAAAAGAAAGATTAAGAAGGCATCCTGTCAAGCTGGGTGTGGTGGTGCATGCCTGTAATCCCAATACTCAGGAGGCTGAGGCAGGAGGATCCTTGCAAGTTTGAGACCAGCCTGGGCTACAAAGTGAGCTCAAGGCCAGTCTGAATGGCATAGTGAGACCCTGTCTCAAAAAGACAAAAAAAAAAAAAAAGACACTCTGTCTCTCAGAACTGTGTTTTATTTCTTTAAAACATAGGAAACAAATGTGACAAATTATCATTAATGAATTAAATTGGAAGCAGACAATATGTGAGTCTATAGAGCACAAGGGAGTTGGGGGATAGAACAGAACCAGAGTATCTTAATAGAAAATAAGAAAAATATATTTTAGGAGAGAAAAGAATGGTAGGAGCTAACATATAACTTAGGTAGATATGCTTATTGTTTCTTATGCAACAAATCTTTGCTGAGTGGGTAAATTCATCACATTGTATTGAACATTGTATAGACAGGCACTCTGGGTGGGATACAGAGATAATAATATGTTGTTTTTCAGAAAGTAAAAAGGGAAGACTAGAGAATCAAGTTTTTAAAAGGAGAGGAACTCAGAGCATTCCAGGTATCCAGGTGACAGAATTTCATTAGGAATTGTCCAATCTTCCCTTCAATTTCAAAACTGTGATGTGTTAGCTCCTTTTCTGTTGCTATGACAAAACACTTGAGGTGAGGTACTTTATAAAGAATAGAGATTTTTTTAGCTCACAGTTCTGGAGGCTGATACAAAAGCATGGCACTTGCATCGCCTCAGCATTGGCGAGGTCTTTCCTGATAGATCTGCATTGTAAAGTGAGACAGAGCAAGTGTGCCAGAAAGAGCTTGCTTCGCAACAAAGTCACTCCCTAGACAACTCGTTAATCCAGAATGCATTAATCCATTAATGAGGGCAGAGCCTTCAAGACCCAGTCACCCCCTGAAGTTCTATATCCAAGTACCATTAACATGTGTATTTGGAGGCAAAGTGTCTAATACATGAAATTTAGAGAACACTTTCAAACTTTAGCACTTGAGGAGAGACTCAAGCAAGCACGTGAATTGGAAAATATGAGTGAGGGTGGCAGATAAGTAGAGTGACAGGTAGGGTGGTAGCTACAGAAATGACTTAGAAGTAGGCAAGCAAGGATTGGGTCAAAAAGCTCCAATGGGTCCACCTATGCCTACTGTACTCACCCACAGAGGTGAAAAGTGAAGCTTCCATGGTATGTGGCCATGCAAAAAGGACCCATTTGCAAGTTCTCTTCATCAGGTGAAGGGTACATAGTCTACACTCAGTGCATAGTCCTCATGCATATCTTTACCCAACACATGATCTGACTTGGTCAACAGACACTACCTCTTGACTCAACACCCAAAGAAAGTCTTTGGGCACATCTATATGAGTCAGGATGAGGGCAGAAAGCCAAACAGATGAAGCTTGAAATTGGTCCAGAGGAAAGAAGTGAAAGGAAGCTAGAAGGTTGGAATAATGTCATGGAAGCAGTGAATATACCTTGTAATACATTGAGAAGTAGCTTGGCTGGCTGAGTGTAAGAGTCCACACTGATGATACACCCCTACACTAGCTCTGCTAATCAAGTGCTAAAACACTTTGCAAACTGGTAAGCTTACTATGAGCCTTTCCTTCATTTTCTCCAGGCATTTAGTTATAATTTATTTATATAATTCTGTCTGTATCAGTGTTGATGCCTTTCATAGCTCTCTGGGTCGCTAGTTATAAGTTACTTAAAAGATTATAAGCCCACCTCTGCCTACTCATCTTGGCCTCCCTAAAATCAGGCACAGTTCTCCCCACACTATCAGACTTCAGTCATTATTTCTCTGTCAGATAGAGAACAGCATGGACAAGGCACCGTCTTCCACATCTGGGCTTCTCTAGAATCCAGGAAAGGCATGAGGCTGTGAACGTCACAGGCTGTGAACGATAGCCAATCCCAAGCCTGACCTCCAATCACAGAAGGCCTCAGAAATGTGGCTCTGTCTGAACACACTGACATGAGTCTGTGACCATCCAGGTGTTCCTCTATCATTATCAGGAAGACAACGAGGGGTCTCCCCTAAATATAGGCTGGCCAGGAAGCTTCAGTGACTGCCGCAATTCTGAATATACCAGCAACTGTTCTTCCTCCTCATAAAACCATGAACAAATTTATCTCTTATGGACAAGCATCTATCCAAAAGTCTCAGAAATTACC
>RJWT010044921.1:0-11710 GCA_004365215.1 Cuniculus paca
AATAAGATTAATTGTTCAGGTAAAATTGACCAAATCAGGGATGAATAGGGAAGCGAGTCACATAGCAAGCGAGCATTCTTAAGGATCAGTGACTCTTCCTATAGGGGATTGGGATGGTCAAGGTGATCCATACCTATTTAGAATGTTAATCCCTGATGTTTCTACTTAGGGTGTGGCTGTACTTGTTTTGCCTTGTCTTGAAATCTGGCTTACAGCAGGAGGTGTCTGTCTCCATCAAGGTCACAAGACATCTGGTCCTCTGTGTCCGCTTTCTCGAGAGCCTGGCCCTATCTGACTGCCTATAATATTTCCTGTAACATTCCCCCCTCTGAAGAAGTATCCCGAACTGCCATGAGGGAGAAATGGGCAATAACCGATCTGGCTTCTTCAGGCTGAAAGGGGTTGTAGTTGTTGATTGGCAGTCAGAGATATTCTACAGAGGGTCTATCTAAAGGCCCTCCATAGACACCAGACAGTTTCACCTTGGATGGGTGTACAGCTGTAAGTCTTCATCCAACGATCTCGGTGGAAGACCTCCAAATGATATAGGGGAGTGAAACTCCCAACCTACTAGATGTTCGGTGAGTTCGTGTTCTCTAAAATCGAAGAGTGAATTTTAGGAACAATGGAGGTTATGAGCAGGATATATTTATTGAGAGAAAGACAGCTTCTGTCTGAGAGAGAGAAACAGAAGGGGTCCCGAGTGGGTTGCCCTCTCTTTACATTTTTAAAAAATGCAATATATTGTAATTAACTATAGTCATCTGCTGCACAATAGATCCCTTGAAATTTATCCCTTTCATCTAACCGTAATTGTACATCCTCTGCCAAGACATCTTCCTGTAACTATCTCAGGTTTTTGATAACCACTAATATACTACTTCCATTGATCAATTTTTTTTGAGACAGGGTCTTGTTAAGTTGCTAAGTTGCCCAGGCTGGGTTTGATCCTCTGACCTTCCTACCTCAACCATCTGAAGTGCTGGGATTATAGGCATGAACCATCACACCCAGCAAGATCAACTTGTAGTATTCCAGGCATAAGTGATGTCATGTGGTATTTATCTTTTTCTGTGAGTGCCTTATTTTACTCAATATTCTCCAGGTTCATCCATGTTGTTACAAATGACGAAATATCTTTCTTTTTTTAAATAGTGGAGTAGTATTCAACTCGTATATATACAATTTTTTTTATTCAGTCATCCATTGATGGATACTCAGGTTGGCTCCATCTCTTGGCTGTTATGAATATTTTATAATAAACAGAGGAGTGCAGATGTCTCTTTGAGATACTGATTTTACTTCCCTTGAGTATATACCCATTAGAAAGATTGTAGGATCATATGGCCATTCTATATTTAATTTCTTGAGGAACTGTCATGCTATTTTCCATAGTGACTGAAATAATTAATGCTTGGTAGTTTCTCAGTGGACACTAGACATTAGAAAATTTACATTGTTGACTGCCGCATTTTTTTTTACTGTGGTTACTATTTGAATTAGATTCAATGTCCTGAAGTTGTAAGATTCTAATCTTTTATTGATACCAGCTAACTTCAACAATATTAAAAAATTCTGCTCCTTTAGACCTCTGTCCCAACCCTTTTCAGTTTGTTGATTTATAGGATTATGTCTTTGCACATCGTGTGCCCAAAGACATAATTCTAATGATTAGGAAAACTAACAATTCTTTTAAATGTGTTTGTTTCTTAAACCATATGTGGACAAATCATTGTCACAAAACTACTAGTGTTTAGGCTAGTAGTTTTTTTTTTTAAATACAGATGGCTCTCAACTTCCAATGTTTCCACTTAGTATTTTTTCACTTTATGATATTATAAAAGCAATATGCACTCAGTAAAAACTGTATTTCAAATTTTGAATTTTGAGCCAATATCCTGTATAATAATGTTATTATAAAATAGGCTTTGTGTTAGATAATCTTGTCCAACTGTACTTTAATGTAAATTTTCTGGACATGTTTAAGATTGACTGGGCTCAGCTATGATTTTTTTAGGTTAGGTATTTTAAAAGCATTTTTGTCTTATGATATCTTTAGCTTAGTATGGGTTTACTATTGTAAGTTGAGGAAGATCTATATATGTCTTTTAAATCATGTGGAAAACAAAAAGTGCAGATGAAACCACTGTAACAATGATAGTAGTTTTTATAGTTGTTCACACATTTCCTTTAGGGAGATCTTTATTTCTTTTTGTGACTTTGAGTTACTGTCCAGTACCTTTTCATTACTACCTGCAGGGCTCCTTTGAACATTTGTCACAGGACAAGTCTAGTAGTCACAAACTTCTTCAACTTTTGTTATCTGGAAATGTCTTAACTTTGTTCATAATTTTGAAGGACAGTTTTGTTGGATAGAGAATACTTGGTTGACTGCTTTTTTTCTTTGAGTTCTTTGAAGATATTGACTGCTGCCTTCTGCCCTTAAAGTTTTAGATGAGAAATATATTGATACTCTTTCCAAGAAATGCTTGTGATGAGTCACTTTTCTGTTGCTGCTTTTAAGAGTCTTTGTCTTTCAAAAGTTTATATTGTAGTGAAAAGTATTGCTTATAATGTATCTTTGTGTGGATTCCCTGAATTTACCTTTCTTGAAGTTCTTTGAAATTTTTGAATATTTATATTCATGTCTGTTATCAAATTTCAAAAATTTTTGACTGTTATTTATTCAAATATTCTATCTCTTCCCCTTTCTGTCTTCTGCTCCCAGGACTCCTTCAATACACAGATTGGCCTACTTGATAGTGTCTTACTACCAAGAGTCTACCTTAGGCTCTGTTTGCTTTTTCAATTTTTTTCCATTTCCACACTCCATGATTTCCATTGTCATATGTTAATTTTGCTAATTCTTTCTTCTGCCTGCTCAAATCAGCTTTTAAATTCCTCTAGTGAATTTTTCTTTACAGATTCAGCTGTCCGCTCTTTTTTTTTTTAAAGATATTTCTTTGTTGATACTTCCACTATATTCGCATATGGTTTTCTTAGTTCTTTGAACAACCTTAGAATAGTTAAAGTCTTTGTCTAGTAGATCTGCCTTTAGGTCTTTTTCAGGAATGATTATTTTTGATTTTTTTTTTCCTTTGGGTCATATTTTCCTCTTTTGTAAGTCTTTTCATTGTTCTTGTAGTTGTTGAAAAATGGGACATTTGAATCTAATAATATGAAACTCTGGAAATCAGATTGTCCCCTTTTCATGGGGTTCCCTGTTTTTGGTATTGTTTAGTTTTCTTTTTGTTCTTATAGGCTTTTTCTGTGTCAAAGACTAGCCCGACATGTAAATTTAAATATTCTCAGGTTTTTTTCTGAGCTTATGCTTTTGAGTGGATGTATGTGGTCACTTACTGATTTTAACATTTTTAAATATTATAGTCTATGTTATCTGGCTCCCAAAATAGAGGAAATGAAGGGAGAAAAGCTAAGTTATTGTTTTCAATCCCTTGGAAGTCACTTCAGATAGAGGGGAGGTACTTGGAGCTACGGAGATATGTGCAACAGTAATGGCCAACTGCCTCTTTATCTGCAGTGTGGTGGTCAGAAGTGGCAATCAGAGATTTGAAAATGGATCCCCAAAGTATAGAGAACAGGGTTTTAGGCTTTTGTTTTTGTGTTTTTGCCCACACTAACTTGCTAAAGTCATGTACACACAGGATGCTCTAGGAACCCAAGCACAGGGCCTGCCATGGGGCTGATCTTGGCCAAAATTTACCATGCAAGCCTTCTTCTAGAATTTCCAGGTTTTTAATATACTCTAGAATTCCAGCATAATTAAATCAGGAGGATTCTGCTAGTGTTAGGTGGTGAGACAAATTCCTAGTGCTTTTTAACTATCATTTTTCAGGAGGCCTCATTCAATTAAGTATTAATTTTACATAATATAATTCCAGAATTTCAATTTTATCATTTTTGTAGTTCACAATTCTCTGCATAAATGCCCAATCTCTTCACACATTTATCTTACTTACTTCTAAAAATTTAAATGTATTTATAACACTTGTTATAAAGAGCTTGTTGGCCAGTATCTACAGCTCTATCCTTCAGGGGGTCTACCTCTATTGCTTGTGTTGTCTTTTTAATACAATCATTTTGTATTAAAAATGCTTCTTCAAATGACTCATAATTTTTTGGTTGTATCCCAATCATTATGTATAATAACAAAGAAGATGAAAATATACTTTTCTTTATTTCCCTAGATGAAAATCTTTTGTCATAACTGATGGTTCACCTAAATACCTGATCATTCACATTTCCTCTTGATAAATTTGGGATGGGGCTGGGCAACAGCTTTAATAGATTGAGTTCATTTATATTTGGCCCAACCTTCAACCTCCCAGGATACTGGGTCTTTTTTATCTTGCTGGAAAATGATTGGTTGCAGTTTCAGATGTTTTGGATTCACTTTTGCTTGCAATGCTTTCAAAGGACTAGAATTTATTAACATCAGGGCGCATAACTCAGTTTACCCACTCTTTTGTCACTGCTGATCTCTCAGCAAAACTTGGAACAGGGGAGAAAGTGGAGCAGAAAAATACAGGGGAGAATGAGCAGTCAATGTGTCTGAAACTCTTCCAGACTTCTGCCCACATGATTTCCCATGTCCTCTAAAATCTCTAAGACTGTGACAGGTCTGGTGATGCTTAACTGGTACTTCTCCCTGGTATGGAAGTTCTTTAGTTAGTTTGATTCTTGCTGATTCTTGCTTTCTCATGTAGCTTGTTTTCATGTGTGCTTTGTAATTTTTGATTGTGAGCTCACATTAGCTCTAGAAATTATTTGAGGCTTTGATTCAAATGTTCATTCCTTGAAGGAGTTCTCCATTAGCTACCTAGAGTGCCACTGTGAGAACACTATGAATAAAATTTTTGCTTTGAGTTTTTCAGGTTTCATGAGTCATTTCAATTAGTCCAGAAGTCTACTTGAGGATAGGATGTGGTTAAAGATTGTCACAGGTGACTTTTTCCCTTTTGCTAACATATCCAAAATCCAAGGTAACAAAGACAAGAAACTCGTCTCCCTGTGGGTGTCTGTTACCAGAGGTCACAGATATAAGCAGAGAACCCCAGATCTGATTTTCCTCTTATGCAGTCATTGAGTTACATGTGCTTCTGATGCAATCACCTGTCTCCAGATATGTAGCCAGTTAAAAATCCAAGCTCCAGGCCCTAGAAATCCACAGATGGCCACAGGGATAGTGCTGGCATTCATACTTATCTTTGCGGAGCCCAAGTTTGCTTTGGTTTCTCTCTTCTGAGGTTGGCTATGTTTTCTCACTACTTTGTCTATGCTTCTAAAAAGTTCTGGTGTTTTTATAGAGCATTTTTTGGCACCTATACGAAGACAGCTTCTCTATGCATTTAATCCACCATAATACGTGTAACTGGACTCTACCATTTCTTTAGATCTGTCTTTGTTTTTGAACCCAGTTTTTTAGAACTGGGGGCTACTTAGGTGACTTTTCATCTCTGCTTTAATCTATTATGTATTGATCTTGAAGTTCAGCCCCACAGCTTTATTGCCTAGTTTTTTGTTTTGCTTTGCTTTTTAGGTTTTTAAAATGCCACAGTGAAAACCCGAATACTGACCATACTTCTCATGCCATCCCAGTGTAAGCTTTTGTGAAGGGTAGAGCTGTATTACGGAGCTTGTAGCCAACAGAGAGGAAAGGGCTCAGGTTTTCAAAACTTAATTGATATTAAGGCTCCTAAGCATAGAAATAAACTCAAACATTTCTTTTCTGGCATAGCCTCTCCAGCCTCCAAAGAGAAGATCAAGGACTATCTGACCTCCCCATTCGATCCATAGTTTTAGGTTGGCTTTTTTGTGAGTGATTTTTTTTTCATCCAGATGTTCCATGGGGACAACATACTGGAGAAATTTGATGTTGTGCCCCCAGTTGCAAGTGTCCATTAGGATCTTCTGGAAGGAGCCTGAAATGAATCCTGATGCCTCTCTGGGGAGGCAGTGGTGCTCTTGGACCTGGCGAGAAGCTCTTGTGGTATGCCTAGCAAAGCAACCACCAAGGATCCTAGAGGGGACAATTTCTCACAGTGACACTGCCCTTTATGTGTAGCAAGGCATACTCATGCCTGTGAATTTTCAATGATTCTTTCAACAACTCAGTTTAGTAGGAGAGAAGATTGGGAATGTCCAGTGGGCTATTGTGGGGGTGGCCTCAAATGTTATTCTAAAGACTAAACTTTATTTCACATTCCACCGTCTTTTCTCACCCTGACTCCTTTATCTATCCATCATACCAATAGGCAGTCTAATAGGCAAATCTCCCCAATGTTTTCAGGACAAACCTACAAATCCCTTGAAGCCTGATTTCATTCTAACCCTCCAGCCTCACCTTTCCCTTATTCCTTTTCCTCACTCCGGCCATACTAAACATTAGTTTGTTCTTTCACTGGATCTTAAACCCTCAAATATATGTTCAGAATGTTCTTTTTTAATGGGAACACTTCCCATACTATGCACCCCTACAACTAACTCTCTGTCTCTGTGTCTCTGCCTCTGTCTCTGTCTCTCTGTGTCTCTGTGTCTCTGTGTCTCTCTGTCTCTCTGTCTCTCCCTCTCTGTTTCCTGCTCATCAGTCAAGTCACAGCTTTCCTCCGAGTCCAGGTTAAGTGTGCCTCCTCAGTGTCTGGGGACCCCTGAGCTCACTTCCATCCCACACCTGCTCATTGCTTTGGAATTACTCCATGTTCTTCTGCTTCCCCACTAGAATGACCACTTCGCAGGCCAAGACTATGTCCATCTTGCTCATCGATGGATCTTTAACATCAAGCGTAGAACTCAACGTTTCTTTTGCTGTATTTTCGCCAGTTGCTTAGAGGGTCAGTTCATGAGTACCTATTGTCCCTGGTAGCTCAGCTCTGGTCTTGGGTGAAGGTTTAAATATGGCAGATACTAAAATAGAGTATTAACAGTACTAACATTTCTAAAGTGTTTTACATCCACATAACCATCACAACAAACCCATACATCCGGGACTAAGTGGTGATACTGTTTTCATCTCCACTTTACAAATGAGAAAACGAGTGCATGGAAAGGTACAGCGATTTATTCAAGGTCATAAAACTCAAAAGTGATGGCTGTGGGATTCAACCCAGGTAGTGTAGTGCCAGAGATTTGCACCACTGATGACTGTGCAAAGCAACGTTGACCCTCTGCGTCTTCTAGGCTGGTTCTTGAGGTGAGATGGGGATCCCAGCACAGGTCCCCAGTGCAGGAATGCTCGGGGAAGGGAAGAGATAAGTGTGATGCACTGCAGCCTCAGAAGCCCTGGGAAGGCAACAGGGTTTTGCAAAGCAACACAGAGCTGTCTGCAGATCCTAGTGGCCCCAGGCCCCTAGAGTGGGACTCAGAGCTCTTTCATCCAAGTAACCTGTGACCTCAGGGCAAGAGATGATGCGGAAACCAGGCCGGAGCTACAGGCTAGTCTCCCGAAAGCCTGAGGTGGAAAACAGCACAGCTAAATGTCAGGGTTTAGGGCCCCAGCCAGGCCTGGCTGCTGTGTCCTGAGTTCTATCATCCTGCCCTGGAAGGAAGAGCAAGGAGAAAATCCACAGGAGCCTTTGGGAGAGCTTCCGCAAAGGGCCCCCCAGCTAGAGAGCAGGAGAAGCGGGGCTCTGTGGCAGCCAGGTCAGGGTGGAGCAGCCTGGGTCTGTGTGGGGCAGCCGGCAGCTGGGCCACCCGGACACCTCTGACAGGCAATTTCCAATTTCCTATGGAATTAAAGTGTAAAAGCAGAGAGTCGGTCACTGTCTGCTGCCTCCCTGGGAGGGGAGAGAGTTACTGTTGCAGGCTTGAAAAAGCTGAACCGGCTTTTCCCAAACAAAACTGCATCCAAGCAAGCTGCTGTGGGGAGGAGAGTTTTGGAGGCTGGAGCTAGAAGCCAGAGTGCCTGGATCATCAGTCACTACCTGCTTGGGTGACCTTGGGCAAGTCCCTTCTTCTCCTAGGGTCTCACGTTCTTCTACGGAAAGAGGCATTGGGTGAGGGGAGGCCAGGGGCCCTCCCAGCTCTGAGATGCTACATTCTGTAATAAAGCTGGGTGTGGTAAAAGATGAAGTCTAGGGGGAGAGAGGGAAGGGGCTGGAATCATCCTGGGTTGGAACCGTTAAAGGAACCTCTGTTTAGCCCCAGCCCCAAGGCTCCCAAATCCAGCAGCAGAACTGGGATCCACCCAACCAAAATCAGAGAGGGAAAGCCAAGAGCATGAGTAAGGAGAGGCCGGGCCATAAACATGTCATCTGCACAAACATCCAGCCCCCTCTGGGGTCCCATTGGCTCTGCAGGGGGAGGATGTTGCTGTGGGGGCCCCTCAGCCACCACCTCAGGCTTATTTGCTTGGCCCAGGGTTTCAGGGTGGAGGCCCAATGGCTTAGAAAGAAAACCTGGCTGTGGACGTGGCTTGAGGAGCTGTCTAGAAGGGGCTGGGGGAGGCTGGGGCCTCACGAAGGCCAGGCAGCTGAGGGTGGCTGGCCACGGAAGGGAGGCCTTCCGTCCTGATGTAACACAGGGTTTTCTGGGAACGGAGCTCCTGCTTCTCTGGCCCTGACCCTTCTCCAAATTCCAGAAAACTGGCAGCCTGCAGGTCCTTGCTCTATGGGTCTTCATAAGCACTTCAAACACAGTTCTTTGTTTTCTCCAAATCGTCTTCTGTCAGGTCCTGGCTCTGTCATGCAGCCCCCCAAGTTAGTTTTCTGGAAATGATCCCTGACCCTCTTTTTCCCTTATTACTTACCATGTCCCTTTATGCACAATCTGAGCCTTTGTGTGGCCCGTGTATTGGTCTGTTCCTCTCTCTCAATCTCTCTCCCTTTTAGACCTCAAGTATTCTCAGTCAGACTAACCATCATCCACTTTTCATATAGTCCACTTTTAAATTTTTATTTTTAAAAATGAAAACAAAAGCTGTGACAATACCTTGCATTCAAAATTGTATGATTTTCCATTCTAATTCCTCGTCTTCTGTTATCCCAGGGAGCCATCAGCCTGCATCCTGTGTTTATTGCTCTATTGCCTCCTTCGATGAAACGATGAGACCATCTTATCTAGCTGCACTCCTAAAGTCTAAATGTAAGTTTTACGAAAGTTTAGAATTGACATTTTCCCCCCACTTTCTATATTATCGAGCAGTACGTCGTTTGCAGATACGGCTGCTGTTATCTCTCTTCCTGCTTCTATACCCCGTTGGCAATATAACTCTGAAATTTCTTCCATCAAGTGGTGGAGTTTGTTTTCCCATGTCTTAAATCTGGACTTGGTTGATGTGTTGTTCTAATACAATGTAGTAGAAGTGGAATCGCACTCGTGCTGAGTTTAGGCTTTGCTAAGGTTTGAATGTGTCTCCCAAAAGTTCATGTGTTGGAAACTTAATCCCCAAATTTACACATTAATGTAATGATATTTGCAGGTGGGGACATTAGGTTGAGATGAAGTCATGAGGGTGGGGCTTCCGTGATGGCACCAGCGGCTTCATAGGAAAAGACCTGGAAGTAGCAAATCTGTCATCCCACCAAGTGATTCCTCCACCAGGTGACAGTGCAGCAAGATGGCCCTCTCAAGATACTGGCATCATGCTCTTGGACTTCCCAGCTTTCAGGACTATGAGTTAACAAATTTCTGCTCTTTATAAATTATCCAGTCTGTGGTATTAATTTATGGCAACAGAAAATAGACTAAAACAGGCCTTGAAAGGACTGTGCTCTTCCTCATTAACCCACAAGCTCCCAAACCTTGGGCTATCTTTAGTGATGAGAAACATGTGGCTCAATTGCCACCATTGCCTCAAGGGACACCAGTCAGCCCTCAGAAACACAGCCTCTTGGCTGACCCTGGTGACCTGGCACTCATAAGAAAGCCCAGCTGAAGCCAGAAAAACCATGTAGCTATGCCCAGTCTATTATGTCTACCCAATGAATTGTGAATTAAATATCTAATTGACACTTAAGCTGCTAAATGTATAGTGGTTTGTTACACAGCAATCACTAACTGATGCACTCAGATTCAGCCTTATTGTTGCATGCTGCTGTATTTGTTTTCACTACTGTATAATTCTCCACTTATCATTAGTCACCCATGTTCCTGTTGATGGATAATTGTATTTCTGCTATTATGGAAATGCTTCCATAAATTTTTTGTACACATCTTCTATTGAAAGTATACTAGAGATTACCACTCTTTTCTAAACTCACAGCCTGATAGGAAGCCTTGAACCTCTTTCTATTGTCTCAGAAGGAGCAATAAAAAATGGAAAAGAGAACAGGACATTCGCCTGCTTAAAATCAATCAATGACTCTCCTCCATCCTCAAAGTCAGTTCCACTGCCTTTATCTGATATTTAAGGTCCCCTGTGACCAGGTCAGTGTTGACATCTTTAGCCTTATACCTCTTTCTTGACAAGCTTTGTCTCTAACTAGATATGAATTCTTAGACAAATTGCTTGCTCTCTTTGTTTTCTCCATCGAATCACAAAGTCTTATTGAGGGGTTAATAAGTTAATATAATCAAAGCTTTAGAACATTCCTTGGTGTCCTGCAAATGTTTGCTAATATTGTTGTTCTTATTGTGGTAAATATAGCCCAATTGTAAAGCTGAGATATCAGACACTAGGGCCTTTGCACATGTCAGTACCTCTGCTCAGAAAGCCTGCTCTCTCCTTGTTTACCTGGTAGACTTCCCTGTGCAGAATTTGCTCAGGTGTCACTCAGTTCTATTCCTTCCCTGCTTCTCCCTCATCTCTCAGTAGAATTGACCTCACTCTCTTCTGGGCCCCTCTCGTTTCTGTACATGTGACTATTACTATTATAGCTGAGGTCAGTTTACTGAACCATTTTGAGTGCGGGGACAAAGTCCCAGTCATCATCTCTGATTCCTAGGGCCTGACAGAGCCTGGTACAGAGTAAATTCACAAAGATACATACATGGTGAATGAATAAGTGAATGAGTTACCAGTTTTGTTTTCCTCGTGCAATCATTCAGTCACCACTCATCCAACCACAATGTGTGGAGTTGGCTCTACAGCAGGCAGTGACATAGCCAAGAGGGGACATTTGCCTGCAGACAATTCTTAGTCTCATGGGGAAGAGAGAGCCCCCTATGGGGAGGAGTGTAGCTGAGCATGGCTCTGGCTGTCTTGTGTGCATCCCCCCCAGCATTAGTAAAGAGAAACTGCTTGCCCTCAATGAGCCCACCACCCAAGGAGGGAAGTGAGGCTTTGACCTGAGACCAAGACCAAGCAGCTCAAGCATCTGGTGTGTCTGAGATTCTGCTGTGCACAGGATGGGAGTTTAGAGAGGTACAGAGAGGCGTGCTGGGGCTACAAACCCCAGCAGCAAGCTCCACGTGCAGGCCATCTTGTTTACCCACATAGCCCAGGCCTGGAGTTTGACACAGAAGGAGTGGTCAGCCTAAATATTTGTTGAACACATGATTAATGAGGAGAGGGAATCTAAAGAAATGAGAAATGCATTTCAATTGCATTCTGCCACATACCAGTTGGCGACCACAGCCAGGATATGTCGTCCCCTCTTTGGCTGCAGATATTTTCCAGCATCCTATCCAACTCTCACATCCTATGAAGATACAGAGATGTAGGCTGCAGACTATGCCCTCAGAATGTTCCTTGTCCCTCTCTCTCTCTCTCCCTCTCCCTCTCCCTCTCCCTCTCCCTCTCCCTCTCCCTCTC
>RJWT010044922.1:0-11703 GCA_004365215.1 Cuniculus paca
AGGCTGCAAGGAGAAAGAGCTCTTTGCTACAGCTACAAGTTATGCCAGCATCCCAAATGAGTGCACATGTGGACTTTCCACAGGCCTCTGAGTGCAGCCTTCCCAGCCTTGATTTCAGCTTGGCATTGTCCTGAGTGTAGGACCCAGACCTGCCACGCCCAGATTGTGACCAGTGAAATGAGAGCTAACAGTGAGTGTTGTTTCAGACCACTGAGCTTGTGATCACATGTTACACAGCAACAGGAAACTAGTATTCCAAGTTTATGTGAACAACTTCTATTCTGTCCTCATAGTGTTATGAGGTAAAGACAAGTGAAACTCTTAGAAAGGCCTGAGTATTTGAACCATAATTGTTTAGTGATGTTTGACAAATGAAGTTAATCATGTGTTTTTTCCCAAGAGCATATCTGCTGTGGCTTTGTTAGTTTTGGGTATATGCCCTCAATTGTGAGGAGCTGGAAGTGTATGGCTGCACTCAGGTATTCCGGGTCGGCTTGCCTTGGGAGGAGGGAGTCACAGGTTATGGTTGAGGGTTGGTGCTTTTTGTTTAGGACGGCTTTAGAGTTGACTTGGTTTTTTCCTTCTCTCTTTTAAAGACTACCATTATGTGATCATCATGGTAGCTATAAATCTGCCTTTTCAGAGAGGGACAGAAGTAAATGGTATCTTTCACAAAGGAAATGACTAGTTTAAATCCATTGATAGAAATGTGGCACAGGGAAGGAAGCACCCCATCCAGATTTCATTATTCGCTGATTAATACAATTAATGAATAGAAATACATGAACTAAGCTACAGTATTCCTCAAAGAGGAAGTGCAGAGGAATGGGTGTGTGAATATGATGAGTACAGTGGTACATGAAAAATGGGGGAAACTTCCAGCTGATTGGGGCTTCTTAATATTATTCCTTGACCTATCAGTTATCCCTGTTTTGGAAAAACTTGTCTGGAAGATAGAGGTATGCTAGGGCAGGGCAGAAGGGACAAAAATGACCTAGATGAAGAACTGAGAGAGCTGGGTGGTGTTCAGTTCCACAGAGAGCTGATATATCTTGATGGAGTTGGGTTATTTGAGATCCCACTTTTGAAATTTTTTGGGATTCCCAGGTTTTGCTCATTAGCTTGCCTCGGTGGCTGCCTAGAAGCTGCCTTATTCTGTCTGTGATGAGGTGGGGGTTGGGAACAGCTTCAGCATCTGTCTGTAATCTAATTGTGCCTTTATAGATACTTCTGGCCTATTTGTCATGTTGCTTCCTGCCTACCCTATCTTCCTCTGAGTACTGTAAAATTTGTAAGCATCTGTGGAATGTACATGTGGCCTTTGTCATTCCTGGCTGTAAGCTTTCTGCTGGTCAGCACTTCGGAGCTTTGCAAGGCTCTTCTGGACATTAGTCACTGGGCTGCAACACAGACTGTGTTCTTTGGAAACTTAAGAAAATGTCTGTTTTGTTATTGTTAGTTCTTGGAATCCAGCTGGACTGAACTGAGTTTACACAGACTTTCTCACACACATTCTATCTGTAAGGAAAAAGTGCTCCCACTCTGTAGGATTTTTGAATTGCCACACTTAGTGGTTCTTTGCCCATAGGCTGTTTTCTTAATGACAATGGTAGCCTGGACTGTGTTCACTTCAGATACCCCTTTTTGGGACCTGCTTTTCAACAGTCATTTCTTCATTGGTGCATAAGAAATCTAATTTCTGTTGGAATGAAGGTGAAACTCCAGTCACAGACAAACCAGCCAGATCTCTGAGGCAATGTGGTCACTTAACTGTTTCCTAAAGTAGGATGTGGAGAAGGCAGAAAGGAGCTGGAAAAAACAGGTGAAAGGAAAACTTGCAGCCATGTTTTTTTTCAGCCCTTTTGTTTAGGACTCACCCATGACTGATGTGTGGGAGAAGAGTGGACCATACCCTGGGTGCTGGGTTCTCCTGAGCCTCTGTCTATCCACCCAGCCCTGTGCATAGGAAGAGTCAGCAGTGTGAAGCTTAGGGAAACACCGCATCTAGTGGGGTAGGGTTAGGGAAAGGGAATCCCTAAGCCATTGAGTTTCAGGGTGTAGAATTAGAAACCACCTGATAAGATGGGCTACAATTATGTCAGGAAGATGACAGGGTGGGAAAAGTTTTTGGCTAAAACACGGGTGGTGTGAGAGGCAGTAAATTTTGGCAGTTTTTACATCTGGACTTAGAGGAGAAAATCTAACCTGAGAATAGACTACTTTAGGAAGTCTTCCCTGTCAGAGTTAGAGTATGGGGTGGGGGAGGATGATTCAACAGGGGACTCTTCTTTTGTGAGAGTGCAGACCTCTACCTGTGTAGATTTTATCAGGTGCGTGCTAAGAGGTGTTACCTAGTCTAGGGGCCTCTCTGATCAGTAGAGGTTGCCATTGGCATGAAAAAATGGGAGAAAGGGCAGATGGTGGACAGGATGAGCTCCACAGATCAAGTGCTAGTCTGGATAATAAAAATTGAAGATTACCTCCTTAAAATAGATTTTTTTTTTTTTTGAGACAGGGTGTTGCTATGTAGTTCAGGCTGGCCTGAACTCTATGTAACCCAGGCAGGCTTTGAACTCATGTGATCCTCCTGCCTTAGCCTCCCAAGTACTGGGGTTGCAGCTGTGTGCCACCACATGCAACTTTAAAATAGATGTTTAGCATTTAATTATTATTGTTATTAACATTTCCAGCTTTAAAACACATTTTATTTTCTGTTATAAAAGTAGAAAGGATTTTTTTTGTAATGATTCAAGTTTATAGAAATTTAGGTAGAAAGTATAATTTCTCTGTAATTCTGCTAACCCAAAAGAAAACCCTTACAGCGCATTCTTTGTACAGATATTTAGAAAAGCAAAATTTGTTCCGTCTTTGGAAGTCTTTTGGAGAAAGTTACTTACTAATAGCACTTGGAATCGGGTAATTACTCAGTAATAGTCAAATGCTTTTCTGGTGATTTGGTGTTTTAGGGTGCCTGTGAGGGTTTGGCATTCAGAGCTCATTTACCTGGCTTTGTGATCTGGAAGCTGGCCCGTGGACACTCTCTTTTCTCTGTCCCAGCTTCTAGCTGGCCCATGTGGAGCTGTTTTCTCCATATATTAACATAAGATTTTCCTCCTATCCATTTCTCTCTTTTCTCTGGCTTTGTTCTGCTGTTTGTGTGAGACAGATCCCTTAGGGGTTTTCTTGGCTCCAGCCTTGGAATTTCATGGTATAGATGACAAAAAGAGTAGCAAATGTTGTCTAAATCATCCTTAAAGAATGTGACTTTTATTGATAATGAGATGCTTGAGACATTTTATATTATGAAAGTTACCCTAGCAGTGCCTCGCCTTGGAAATATCCCCATCCAGGCTTCATAGTTGTGGTTTGGGTTGATACTTTACATTCCAGTGTTTTCCCTCTTGCAAGGGAACAAAGGGCGTCTCCCATTTTCCCACCAGTCTTTGTTTCTTTAAGAGAAAATATGAATCCAATGCAGTACTCTCTGGATTGTACTCTGATAAGAGTGCATATTTACAGAAATGATTACTTTGGGCCTTTGGGTAAAACTTCTCAGACAGTTGATGAGCCTGAATTTCTCCAGATACTGGGAAGTGGCTTGTGGTTAGTGATGGATTTTATATGAGAATCAGTGTGTTCTCTTTGTCTGGGTAGCACCTACACTACTGAAACAGGGCTCAACAAAGACACTAATCAAGATGAAGAAGGGACATGTACCTCTCCTTGTGGGCATCCTTTTCATGAAGAAGAGACAGCAAAAGGAATGTGTCCTACGCTTTTCTTTCCTTGAGCTGCCCTGTTTCCCTCTTAGCTCTGTTTAAATTGGATGGATGTCTGTCCTCTTAGGTTGTGAGCTACTTCCTCTAGCAAGCAGAGGAGCTACTCAGAAAGATGATTTGTTTTCATTTCAATGCATAAAAACTACACATCAACCATATATAGAACTAAATTAATAACCATCGATGCTTGGACTGACACGTTTTTTAATATGCTATAGGCTGGTGAAATCACTTGAAGACCTAGAAATCTGTGAGCTATAAGGTTACATAGTGTTCTGTTCTTTGGATAATAGGGTGTTTTTAACGGTAGTGGGGACTGAACCCAGAGCACTCTCATCACTGAGCTGTATTACAGGCATCCACCACTGCACCCAGCCATTTGTGATTATTTGATTATCTGGGTGTCATCAACTATACTATATACTTCATGATTTAGGGATGCTTTCGTATCTCACCATTCTATCCTTAGCATTTACCACAGTAATACATAGTACATGTCTTACTTACTTGTGACTGAGTAATATCTGCTTACCCCACTATGCTGTTATGCTCCATGAGTTAAGAATGTTTTGCTTTTTGACCAGTGTCTTTAGTATTTAGCACACTATCTAGCACATATTGGTAAATACTTGTTGAATGAAAGTGTGAATAAAGATGCACTTTTCCTCTTGATGACAGATGACTGACTTACGCAGGAGAGTTATTTCTTTGGTTTTCTGTTGAGGTTATAAATCTTTTCAAAAATCTTAAATTAGAAATAGTTGAAGGAAAAACTGCTTTTAAGAAAGGCACTTGTAAAGAACCGGTATATAACCTTTCAATAAATGAATAATTATAGAAAAACAAAGCAGAATGAAGTGGGTAGAAAACATGGAGGTGCACACACAGATTTCCATTAGACTTGGAGTTTCTCAGGATATGTGATAGAAACTCACTTCATGGGCCATTTAAAAATTGAACCATCTTAATATAGGAAGAGAAAATTTACTACCAAGAATTTTTTACCCTGTGTTAACCTTCCCTAAGCAAAAGGACAAGTGTGGATTTATGCATTTCTAATTCCAGACTCAAGAAACCTTACAATTAACATTAGAACCAGGGATTTTGTTTAGAGACCCTTTGTTTAAATCTCCTCACTTTACAGATGAGAAAACCTAAGCCACAGCCATCACTGTCAGAATGACACAGACCACTGTAGGGACACAGGCCCATGGAACTCCTGGGTCCTTAACTTATTACTTGTTAAAAGCATGATTTGTGTTTTCATATGTCAGGGACTTAAAAGCACCTCTGCACTTGGGCCTGTAGATGCGTTTGTTTTCATAGCTTGACGTTCATTTTATAAAACTCCGGGGACAAATCCTTTTTGCTTTGTTACAGGCAGGTTAGTAATTTAGGGAATGTCTGTCTAAAAAGAGTTGGTTTATTACCCCTAAATTTATCCAGCCTGTCTCATCATCCTTGTAAGGATACAAGGATAAGAGGCTTATAGAGACACTGGACCGCGTCCAGAATCTCCTGTGCCCTGAACCTAGTGTCACTTTGGATTCCAGTAAAGCCTTACATGACTGGGAGTGCCCTGAGCAGATGGTCATCTCTTGGGGACCTAATTGCCCCTCAAGCCATGAGGATTCCTCCAGAGTTACAGAACCAGGACTAGACTAAGGGGTGCCGCATGATAGTACCCCAGGAAGCTGGTTTTCATTCTTTTGGGAAAGGGCCAGTCTGATGTCTTCATTGAAATGTACCCCCCCAGGATCTCTAGCTGGATGCTTCCACTCTTTTCTTACTTTCTATTGTTTAGCGAGGCTGGTTTTATCTTTGGCCCTTCCTTAAAATAAAGTCTCTTACCATTTTCTTTTTCCAGTTTTTCCTGTAAGCTTGTATTGTTGCTTTAGTTTATTTCCCATTATCACTAGAGCAAGGACCCATGCTAGCCTATGATGAATAGAATTGTACACTGAGGCCTTGAGAAAAATGTAATCATCACTTTTTATTAACAAAAATCTCAAGCTATCTTAACTGAATGCATAAAAGTTAACCTCACTAAAATTTAAAAACACAATTTAAAAGGGAGCTCCGTTTTGAAAGTTAAATTATAATTTCTGACTTTACATGTAAAACTTATCTTGCTTTCAAATTGAAGCATAATTTTAATTTGTTTTAAAGTAACAAAACATCTTCTTGGTAACATACTGCCTGCTTCTGCCTGCTAGTGAGGATCAGATGCTACAGGCTACCCAACCTCATCAAATAGTGAAGCACTTCGATTGTAAAAGTAAAGGAATGTCACTTGAGTGTGAGCCTAGAATCCATGTGGCACATACAGTTTGTTAATTTCAAGAGTCTGGGCAGGATTAAAATAGAAGCGAAAGAGAAGATGGAGACTCCAGAATGGTTTCCAGCCTCAGAGGATGTTGATGCTGTTGAATTTGCTGATTTTGGAGGCAGAAATTTTATTCTGTGATTTTTTTTTTCCCTCCAACTTTGTAAAAGAGTTTCCTATTTTGAAGAAGAGTTTTCTTCATGATAGAAATGGAATTCTTCTTTTTTTTTTTTGTTTTGCTCACTCTGCTCTTCCCTTTGTGATTGTAATTTCTCATTTAATCTAAGAGCTTCCATCAGCAGCTTCTTCTGGAGTGCCTAGCAGCAATAACAGAACTCCTGTTTCACTTCAGACTTTAAAGTTATATTTATCTTTTCCTCCCTCCTAATTTAGGGGAAGAAAGCCCAACTTTCCTGAGGACCTGTTAAGTGCAACCCTGCCGGGTGCTTCATTTTTATTGGCTGCAGAATGAGGGATGGGGTGGGGAAAGTAAGCAGAGCTGAGGTTCAAAGCTATGGCTAAGCAAGGTTTGGAACTGTGGAATATATTTCACAGCAGCACTCAGAATGTAGGTGTTGGCACACATTCTTGTATTATATAAGTAGTTTTATAATTATCTCAATAATGAAGTCAGCTGGGCATTTTTTGAAAAACATGGCAATTATGAATTTCAGTGTATATTTTTGTGGTAAAGTGACCTTTTGGGCACAAATAGCTTCTATCTAGAAGTCTTCTACCACCTGTGCTGTTTTTTTTAACTGGTAGATTTGGGGAACTCAGGTGCTCTGTCATTTCGGTGGCCAAAAGCTACTTCTGCCCCCCTGTATGTCTCCCTACCATGAAAGTGAGGATATTTATCACTTTTGTCTTTAAGAATGTTACATTAGTATGTCTGCTCTACCGCCACACTGTGAAATTCTTAGGTTTAGCAATAGTTTATTAGTGCATAACAGAAAGAAGCTCCTTTAGTGCTTTGGGTAGTGTCTTTGAATGAACAAATAAATAACTGTATTCCTGAGAGGTTGTAAAAAGAGAAGAATGAAGTAGTCAAGTTAAAGATGGGCTATTTTATTTTATATCCCTGAATTTAATCATAACCATTTTCATCTAATAACAAATCTTCAACAGATAAATTAGCAAACGGAGGCCTAAATCAATGAAGGTCTGAGAGTTACTTAGTAGCTTCATTTGGGCACTTTTGCTTTGAAAATGATTAAAACCAAACCTTATATTATGGGCTTCATGCACCATAGCTGCAAAAAAGTCTGGTCTTGGCATTGCCAGGACCAGTGAAAGTATACTTGGAGCTACCTTGCCAATAATTTCCAACCTTTGTGATTTCCAAAAAGTCATCACTGTAGAGGGTGTTTTTTTTCCTTTCTATTTGAACTTAGTGGGTTTTTATAGCATTTAAAAGCATTGAAGTTTCCAGGGCTGCCTGGCAAAATCCTAGATCAGTGAGAAAGTAGAAGGTGTAAAGACTCTGCCTCCTGCATTCCGATTTCAGCTCCTCAGCTTGCTAACTGACCTTGGCACGTTATTAAGCTTCTGTGCCTCCATGTTCTCATTTGTAAGTTACGTTGTGTAATTTGTCATGGTTATGTCATCATTATCAAGACAAATGAATTAGTTCATTCATGTTTCAGGGTTTTTGGGAACCTTGGAAAAGGCCAATGTATGTTAGCTATTATGATGATCATAGACTATCAAGATACATCAAGCCACCTTTGTTCAATCAGGATTGTACTTTTTTTTGGCAAGGGGAATATTTGCTGAAATTCTTCCTCAGATTTTTATAATAAAAATGGTTTTGAAGGTAATATTTCAGTGGAATTTGGTAGATTTGGATGTATAAATATTGGATATGAGTCCCTTCCAGGTGGGAAGAAACGATGAGTCACTACAGTATTCTGGTGGGAAGACACCCAGGTGTCTTTCCAGTGTAACCACAATGTCACATTCTCCCCAGGGAGAAGTAAGGCATCTAGTTGAGTGGATATTCAGATTCAGCTCATTGAAGGCCTGAGATAGCAGGCCAAGGAGTTTGGGTTGAGAGCCTATAAGTACCAAATTCCCTTTGGCAGCAAGACAGAATGAGGAAGGGGTAGAGAGGGGTGGGATCAAGGCAAGGAGACCAGCCGGGAAACTGTTGAGTTACTAGGCATAAAGAGGAAGGGGATGTAGAATTGATAAGATTTTGGAATTGATGGGACAGGGATATGGTCTCAAGCATGGTGAGTACATTAACAGAAAGAGGAGGCTCTGGAGAAAGGTGAGATTGGGGGTGGAAGGTTATGATTCAGTTTTGTGAATGTCAGCGAATGGTACAGTTAAGAAAACCCAGGAGAAACCCTCCTCTTCCATAGAAAGCTAAGGTAAATAGTTCAGTATCTGAGGGAAAATTGGGGAAATCATTTCCATGTGTGATAGTGTGGATTATATAAGACTATATATGCAGTTACTTGAAACTGGGTCTATAGATTCAAGAGACCTTGCATTCCATAGTGACATTTAAGGCAGAAGCTATAGAGTGCTGGGTATTCAGGAATTCAGTTCTGCTGGTGAATGAGTCGTAGGTGAGTTGCTCAGAGCCCCCCAGCCTTTCCCTCAAGCTCTCTGGGTGCTGGGCTGCTCATGCTGCAGAGGAGGAATTCCTGTTTCCTTTTTGCCCACCTCACACTGATGGGCAGCCACTCTCCTGTTGACTCCTGTGCAGAGAATGAGGCCCAAACTTTGAAATCGAAGAACTGCATTATAAAATCTAGATTGGGCTGGAGATTTAGCTCAGTTGTGTAAGCACCTGCCTGGCAAGTACAAGGTTGTGAGTTTGATTGCTGCTACAAAAAAAAAAACAAAAAAAACAAAAAAACTACATATTTTATACCACTAATTTAGAAGACAGAGGCACTAAAGACACAACCTTAAATTTCAAAATTTCTAAGAGCAAAATGTTTTATAACCCTTCCTTTTTGTATGTGGTTTTCAATGGGTATAAATATACTCTGTGGGTGTGTGGGTGGCTTCTCATGTTTTGGAAAACGGTGAGAATATGAGATGCTGAGCTTTGGATTCTGGGATGGGAGCTATAATTACAAACTGATTCTTTCTGAGGGTTGGCTCATGGTGGATATCTGGTATCTAGAAACCCAAGAAGCCAGATACAGCAGTAACCGCTCCCTGTGGGATAAAAGGAATCATTGTGATGGTGAGGAGAGGGAATATCAGGTGCTGCTTTCCCAGCCTGGTCTCCTCTTCTGCCATCAGGCTGTCCAGGCCTGTGGAGCAGCAGAAGTGAGAGCTGGTGTCTGATGGTCTCCCTGAGCCCGATGCTTGCAGCCATCATGCAGCTGTGATGGAAACAGTTCTAAATATAACCTGGGACTCATTTCAGATCCTCCCCCAAGTCTTGGCGGATGTGGTGAACACCCTAAAAATACTGTCTGAACCTTTGAGGTATCTGAAGAGGAAGGGGCAGGTGTGGTGTTGGGCTGGTCAAAGCCCGGTGGGAGACTTGTTGGGCTGCTCCCGAATCTGTGTGATGGGTTGAGCATGCTGCCCTGTTCAGGGATAAGTGCCTGCATGTGAGTCTCTTGTCGTTGCTGGCAGGTTTCAAGGGAACTATTCACAGACCAGGCATCTGTTCTCTGTCCCCCTGAACTCAAATCCACAGCTGCTACTATGGTACTTAAGCGGTGTGGTGGGTTTTAGTCATGTTTCAGAATCAGAATTTTACAGCTGGTATGGACTGTTAGAAAGCCATTAAAGTCACTCCATTAATGGAGCCACATTTCTGTACCTATATAGTAACCACAGAAATTTGAAAATGGAACTTCAATCTTTGACTATTAAGGGTAATCACTCTTAAAATTATACAATATAAAAATAGGATAATGAAAACTAGTCTTTAGAATTATTAGCTAAATGATTACATACAAAGCGTTTTCTTTTTCATTTAAAAATTGGCACTGTGAAGCTCACTCAAGCTTTGGTATTTTGAATGTGAAGTTCATTGGTGAGATAGCCAGAACACTGGAAATCTTCAGGGAAAAGACAGACTTTCAATATCTCCTTTCTGGAATTGCGAACCATAACCAGGATATTGTGATCCAAGGACCCCCGGGGTAAGCCCTGTTTTCCAGGAAAGAAAGCACTCATAGATTGTCTTTAATACCCACGAGATGCACTTAAAATGCACAGGCATCAGCATTATCTCAGCCAAACAGTGAAGTCACCCAGCTTTCCTCTGCTAGTTGCCTTCCCCGGCCTCTGTGAGCATGTTCTTGTTCTGAGAGGTCCTGAGGGGGCGCAACCTGTGTGAGGAGTACAGAAAGTAGCTTTTTGAGCCTCTCCATAAATGCAGGAGACTGAGCTAACTAGTTCGGTGCTGAAAAGATTTAGTTGTGTTCCATTATGGTTGTTATAACATTGCCCTAGTTGTAACCCATCTATATTCTCCCCTTTGAGCTTCTCAAACAAAGCTCCTTTATGCATTTAGAAGAATAACTATCAGTTAAAAATAAATTGAAAGTTTTGAATGAATGATGGAAATCATCAAAATGTTTGGAGTTTTTGTTTATGTCACTTACTGCGTATTTGAAATAGCCACTTTTAGAAGTTCCTATTTCCTGAGATCAGAAAACTAGAAACGAAGCCCCTGGGAGCTGGTCTATCCAAATGAGAGACTGGCTTTATAGAGAGAATGTGACTTTGGAGCTGTTAGCAGCCTCAGTTGTGAGGAAGCTGAGAAGCTTCAGGCACCAAAGGAGCTCTTCCTGGGCATGACAGGACAAGAGAAGACAGCACTGTTCATGACCTCTCAGACAATTCTCCTCTGCAATTCCAGAATGAAGAGCTTCGAAACTTGTCACTTTCTGGCCATGTTGGATTCGACAGTCTGCCTGACCAGCTGGTCAACAAGTCTACATCTCAAGGATTCTGTTTCAACATCCTGTGTGTTGGTAAGTGATACATCACCCACTGCCCACAAGGCCTCTGACCCTTAGGTGCTGCTGGTGTGTGACAGAGGGGTAAGCTTCCAGGAAAATGACACTTTTATTCCACTGTGTCTTCAGTAGAGCAAGGCAATAATACTTGCTGTTCTTATGTCACACGGTTGTAAAGAGTGAGAGATGCTTTCGGGTATATGTATGTTTTGTGATATTGTTCAAATTATTTTTATTTCCATCACATGGTCAAGCAACTGGCTGGCTTAATATTGTTATTAAAACATTTATTTTAATTTTTGGTAGGGAGAGGGACTTGGACCCTATGTAGGTATAGGAAGTTGAAAGGAGGAACTGACATGGCTATAGTAAAAATATTCAAAGACCTTTTAAGAATCTGTTCCTAGGATTTCTAACTGTACTAGCATAGTAAACTCTACTGGAGTCTTTTCAAAGATACATCACCTATAGTAAGTAAAACCCAACACTACTCTAACTTCCTTTTGCCTGTCTGTCTTCCTGTCACCTGCTTCCATCCCTTCCTCCCTTCTCATGGTACAAGGGATGAAAACCAGGAAGATTTACTATGAGCTGCATCTCTAGCCCTTTTAATTTTTACTTTGAGACAGGGTCTCGCTGAGTTTCCCAGGCAGGC
>RJWT010044923.1:0-11702 GCA_004365215.1 Cuniculus paca
CTGTGGGCTTGGGTGGGCCTGGCCAGAAATAGGCATAGGAGTGGCCACAGCCTGGTGGGTGTGGGCGTGAGTCCAGTGGGCAGCTGACGGCAAGAAGAGCATGCTGACTTGCTCAGACAAGCCAAGGCCGCAAGGCTATATGGGTAGGGAGTTCCAGAGAAAGAAGCTGTGCCTGGGGGCCCGAGGTGGTAGCACTGTTAGGAATCTCCTGCCTGGAAGAAAGGGCTTCTTTCCCAGATCAGCTGCTTTTGGAGCTGGCCCTCGGTGAGTGATTTTGACAGAAGAACAGTCTCAGCCTAAGGTACCCCCTCCAGGGCAGTGGGCATCCTATAAGGAAGGGGTATAAAGGCCTAGTCTATCCCCCAACTCAGGACAGCCTGAGGGATCATCTCACCTCCAGGACTCCCCAGGATGGACAGGTTTCCTCAGAACTGGTGGCAGCTGGCTTCTCTTCTGCCTGCTGTTCCCTCCTCTGGTATGACCCCAAGAGCTAGGTGCTCCCCAACCAGGCCTCCCTGGGAGTCTGCTGCAGGGATTTGACCCTGAAAACAGCCACTGGGCCTTACGGGTTGCACCAACTCACCTTAGTTTCCCCAACGATATAGTCAGCTCCTGGGATATCTGTAGTGGGTTGAATAATGTCCCCCACAAATTCATATCCACCCAGGCCACAGAAAAAGGAGGAAATGGGGCCTCTGCAGGTGTCATAAATTAAGCACCCTGAGATGAGGTCATCCTAGGATGACCCTAAAACTAATCACTAGTGTCCTTGGAAGACAAATAGAAGACCCAGGGACACACACGCAGAATGCTGTGGAAGATAGGCAGGCACAGGAATGCAATTAAAAGCCTAAAATTTAAATCAAGGGATGTCAAGGACTCCCCACACCCCCAGGAAGCGAGGAAGAGCACAGAGCAAATCTCCTCTGGGAGGAAGCAGCCCTGTGACACCTTGACCTGGGACTTCTGGCCTCCACAGCAGCAAGACTGTCAGCATCTGTGGTTTTGAGCCTCCTAGTTTACGGCAGCTTGTGACAGTGGCTATGTGAAACAAGTACAATTTCAAAAGAGAAATGCCCAGAGACACAGAGGTGTCATTGTCCATCCCAGCCTGTCTCCCTAGATGGCATCTGATGCTGAGCTGCCCTTGACCCACCAGGTGGGGAGATGGGGAGGGGTCCCATGCCCGGCTATGGGCGGATTTCATCCCGAAGGTGACGTGGAGTCAAACAGGAGAGAAAGAAGCAGGCATTTAAATTCTAGAAAGAACAGCCTTGTGGCTGTCATCAAGCCTTTGCCGGAGGGAAGCTGAGGAAGAAGACTCTAATTGAAGGGTGACCAACTGCCTGTTTTAGCCCTGAAGGTCTCGCTCCATCCGGAGCCCTCTGGGGAGCACAACAGGCGAGGAGGGAATGAACTCTGCGAGCGTTTAGGGGCAATCGATGGATGTGGGCAAGTGAAGGCTGGCCAGGGGTCCATTCTTGGGGAAGATGCACTTCATCTTCGACAGCCAGAGATTGGGGCTCCCATGGATACCTGGATTCAAACACCAGCCAGGAACTCTTCCAAGATGGCCAGAGTGGTGACCAGAAGCGAGGGGTGATTCCCATGGGTGATCCTTGGTCGGAGGCGAGGCTGAAGGAGCAGGTAAAAACTTGGCAGGCTTGGGGCCCAAGACAGTGTGACAAATCCCCAACACTGGAGGCAAGGGCAGAAGACACAGCAGAGGGACCCTGTGCTGCGTTAGTCTTTAAAGAACTTACTTTTTAATATGTACACCAGATTATGCTGTGACAAGCAAGTGTTTCAGTCCAGGGTCTGCTCTCCAAAACACACAACCCAGGACAATCAGCAGGCAGATCCCTATGGGGACACTGAACCAAACCCCTGAGCAGGGCTTGTCATACCTGCCAAAGTCATGAAAGACAAGGGAAGTCTGAGAAACCGTCATAGGCCAGAGGAGGTGTGAGGACAGGCTGTTAAGTGGCATCCTGGACACAGAAGGGACCTTGGGAGAAATGGAGGAAAACATGAATGAGAGATGGGCCTTAATGGGGCAGGTCAGTGCACTGGGGATGGAGCCCAGGGCCGCCCAAATGATGGGGAAGCGCTCTTCCACAAAGCCACACCGCCAGCCCCCATTTCATATGACGAATACCCCACACCGATGAAAGATGCTAATGGCAAGGACATGGGCACAGGGTATATGGGAGCTCTCAGTGCCACTCACAAAGCTGTTCTGCAAGTCTAAAACTATTCTAACATTCAAAGTTTAGTGAAAAAAGGAAAGAGAAAGCAAAGACATCCTTGGATGAATACATAGAGTTTACAAAAGAAAAACTGCGAAGTGCTCAACAAACATGACAAAATCTTCAACCTTAATGATAATTAAGCGAAAGCAAAAGCCACGGTGTACACTTGCCTATCCATTTAGCAAAATTGAGGGTTTTTTTTCTTTTGTGACACTGGGGATTGAACGCAGGGCCAGGCGTGCGTTCTGCCTCTGAGCCGCAGCCCTGCCTCCTGGCAGGGATTTAAATCAGAGTTAGCAGTGTGTGGAGTCTCTGCTGCTCAGCTGAATGCAGAACGCACATCCAGAAACAAGCTCTGGAACGGGAGCTTCTGCACGCAAGTCCAGCGCTCTTATGTTTGCCGTTAAAATCATCAGAGCACCCTATAAAAGTGAGTGGTGAAATGCTGGCCAACCATGTAATTTTGAATTTTTCTCCTGTTAAGGCGACATTCAGTAGCAACTAGGGACATCTTGACAAGCTGAGGAAGGACGAGAAGGGTACCTTTGGTGGCACTTTCTCCCTGTTTGGAGAGAGGGTTTGTCTACACAAAGGAAAGGAACACATCAGCCCTCCAAGGCCAGTGGCGGAAGAGCCCTGAGGCCGAGAGCCGAGGCCACACTCCCTGGGACCCTGGGGAGTCGCCTGCTCAAAGGAACAAGCAGCCAGGGGGCTGTGGCTGGCCTCCCTGGGGAGGGGCTGCTGCCAGATGTGGGAACAGAATGTCCTTGACACAGATGGGGTGACGGGGCATCACTCGCAGTCAGTGTGGGCACGACTCCCCTAATCCTCAGCAAGGGTGAGTCGGCATGTGGGGAGCAGGAGAGTATGATTCCAGGAGAGCTCTGACGATGGCTGGTGGAAGAGCCCCATGGGGCAACCAAAGCCATGAAATAAAGCATCATGCAATGAAATCCCTGTCCAGTGTTCAGACCCACACCAATCCCCAGATTCAAAACCCAGTGAGAAAGCACAGGCCGGGTCCCCCACAGGGATTGCCCACAACTCCACAGAGAGTGCGCATGCCCGACCCTCCCTGGACGGACTACACATCTGTCTGCGTCTACCACCCGCCCCAGACAAGGGGTTATTCACAGTGTCTGGCTTGGCCCTTGGGGACTGAAGATGCCACTGTGGTCCCCTGTGAAAGCTGAGTATGTGAGGGTCAGTGATGCACACCACCCGTGCCTCAAGACTCACAGTGGACATCCTGGTTCCTGGCTCCAGGCCCACCCACTGGCCACTTTCTGGTCCCCAGTGTTTGATGGTGCGGTCACAGTCCCATGACTGCCCCTGGGTCAGTGGAGGAGCTGTAGTAGCAAAGAGTGCTGCAGGGAGCCCAGGAGCTCAGCCTCCTGGGTTAGGCAGGTGTCAGTCTATCGACTTAGCAGCTCGTAAATGACTGATGTGTGCCACTCCCGGTCCTGGGAAGCCCCTCGCAGATGTGAGACCCTTCGGAGTCATCCCCTGGCTCAGAGGGGCACCTGCTTGAGAGTCCTTGCCAGGTAGAAGAGGAGATGCAGCTCCCTTAGGATCCCATAAGACCCCATCTCCTTCATAACCCATCTTTTTTTTTTAATACTGAGGATCAAACCCCAGGACATTTGCACTGAGCCATATCCTGAACGCTTTTTTATTTATTTTGAGACAGATTTTCAGTAAATCACTAAGTTGACCAGGCTGGGCTCGAACTTGTGATCCTCCTGCCTCAGCTTCCCAAAGAGTCATCACGCCTGGCTCTCCAGACCCCGCCTCTCCATAACATCCCTCCATACCATCCCTTGGGGGGAGCAGCTCTTAGCATGAGTTTCAAACCACAGCAGCACGGTGACAGCCCCCGAAAGGCCTGCGTCTGTGCTTCCTCACATACCAGAGAAATGGGACTGCTAATCTGCTGAGTTCAGGGTGGCGAGATTGTTCTGGATTCTCTTGGGGGGCCCTTTCTTCACAAAGGTCCTTGTCAATGACAGAGGAGAATGTGTCTGGGGACAGTCAGAGGGATGGCTCTTAAGAAGTTTTCAGTCTGGTTTTGCTCACCTAGAAGCCCGAGGAGGGGCGAGAGCCACAATGCGCAGGTGGCCCTTGCAGATGACCAATGCTGGACAGTGATCCTCCCGCGTGGCCCCCAGAAGGAGCCAGGTCCCTGATGCGGAGTTCATTTTAGCCCAGCAAAGCTCATTTTAGACTTCTGACCTCCAGAACCATAACATAATAAACCTGGGTTATTTTAAGCCTCTAATTTTATGGCACATTGTTACAGCAGCAATGGGAACCCGACGCTCCCTGTGCGTCATCTGGGGGCAACAGCAGAGGCTGTGTCCCCTCGGAGATTCTCAGGTGCAGGGGCAGCCCTCTCACCTGCCCACCCCAGGGTCTGTCCCAGTCACGAGGAGGCAGGGGGCCACAGCGAGCCCAGCCTCCACGGTAGTCCCGCTGCAGCCGCCAACACAATGCCACAGCCCCAGCCACTCATCCAGCAAACGTGTCTTTCATCCTTGTCACAGAGCAGGTCAAGAGTCTGTGTTCTCATGGAATGGGTCATGGTGCACATCAGTGTCTAGCCAGAAGGTGTGCTGGCTCTCCTTCCTTCAGTGTTCACTGGCTCCACAGTCTAGAGGGACCCTGGACCTCCTAGAGAATGTCACAAGTCCAGTCTCAGTGCCACTGGGTCAGACCTCAGAAAGAGTACTCAGCAATGAGTACTTTGGAAAGTACTTGGAGAGACACGTATGTCCTGGGGTGTAGGTGATGATGTCCCTCTAAGGTACAGGGGTCTGGAAGGGTCAGTGAGCGCATCTTACACCTGCCCCACTGCAGTGACTGTGCTGGGCCACTTCTGTTCTGGAGGCACATGTTCTACACTGGGAAACTCGGCTTGGCTGCCTGTCTATAGCAGGAGTGGTCTGTGCAGCAGGGACTGCCCTGTCCCCACCTCCAGCCACAGGACTTGAGGACCTGGGGGTCTGGAGACACCTATGCGAGGAAAGTGATGCCCTGTGTTGCTGACGGCAAGTCCCAGTCAGAGTCGCAGGTGGACCCCTGGGACCTCTGTGTTTGGAAAACAGCTCTGGCTACACTTGAATTTGTAGTTCTGCTGCCTCAGCCTCCCAGAGTTCTGCCATTTCAGGTGTGTGCCACTGCACTTGACTCCGGTGCCTAATTTTTAGGACCAATGCATAATTTCACTGACCACAGCCTGAGAAGGGTGTGGTAGCCAGGGAGTCAAGACCTCCAGGAATTTGAGTGTGGGTCCCCACAGAGTAAGCCACCTAAGCCAGCAAAGGGGCCAGCTGAGGGCAGGGGTCAAGGGTGAATAGTGCAGGAGGAAGATGATGACACCTTTAGCCCCAAGACTGGAGGCAGAGGAGGCAGCCAGCATTTGAACTATGAGCCTCCCCTTTATGAGCTTCCCCAGGAACAGGGACTAGAGTGGGTTGAACAGTGGCCCCCAAAAGGTGAGTCCAAGTCCTAACCCTGGAAACCTGTAAGCATGACTTTACTGGGGGAAAAGATCTTTGCAAGACATAATTAAGTTAAAGATCTCAGGATGAGATCATTCTGGATTACCCAACTGGATCCTAAATCCAGTGATAAGTCTCCGTGTAAGAGACAGGGGAGATGACAGACACTGGGGAGGATCGCAGCCACAGCCACAGAGCACCTGGAGCTACCAGGGGCTGGAAGAGACAGGCAGGGTCCCCCCTACCCAGGGTCTCTACTGATGCCTTGATTTCAGATTTCCGGCTGCAGAACCAAGATCCATTTCCGTTGTTTCAAACCACCAAGTCTGTGGTTATGCACTGCAGCAGAATGAGGAAGTGAGCTCAGGGACTGACCAGCATCCTGGATGCTATGCCCTATGGGGCGAACTTGCTACTTCAGATAAGTGGGTACCAGTGGCACAGGACTGGACAGCAGCGGATGCCATGGATGGGAGTGGATGCTGGGGGTGCTGTGAGCCATGACAAAAGATGCTAGAAATCATGGACAGTGGTGGATTCTGCAGATGGTGGTAGACAGTAGTGGACTCTGAGGGGCACTGCTCAGAGCCCCACTGAAGGACTTGGGCACAGAAAGTGCTACCCATTGCTGGGTCTCCACCAGCACTGTCTCCACTGCAGTTGTGCTCCTGCCCAGGCAGCCAACACCCCTAGACTGGGTGCTGCCACACCACAACCACAGGTTCTCTGTGGGAGTATCTCAGTGCTGGAACTGACACAGGTCACCTGCGGGTGATCTCCCCACCGCACAGAGCCCTGGCTCTGTCCCACCTGCTCTTCCCCCCATGCCCACAGAGGTTCCTGGGCATGCATCCCAGGACACACCTGGGCCTCCGAGCCTCGGAGTCGGACCCAGAGAACCCATCCAGGAGGGGCCTGTCGACCCCCTGAAGAAGGGTTGAAGAGGAATGGATGGTGCTGGGGCAACCCAGGCCACATGTGGAGTACAGTCAAATCTAACGCTGACACCCGGCTGGCTCCAAGATTTAAAAACCCAGTGAGCGGCCAGGGATACAGCTCAGCAGCACAGCGCCTGCCTAGCAAGTGTGAGGCCCTGAGTTCGATTCCTGGTACCAAAAAACACCAAAAACAAAGCCCAGTGAGCTCTGTAAGAATGCATGGAAGAGCCAGGTGTGGTGGTATACACCTATAATCTCAACACCGTAGGAGGTTGGGCCGGAGGATTACAATTTCAAGTTCAGTCTGGGAAATTTAGCAATTTAGTGAGACCCTGTCTCAAAAAAATCAGGAGCTGCTGTGGATGTAGCTCAGTGCAAAAGCTTCAGGTTCAACCTGGAAAAACAAACGAGCCAAAAAAAAAAAAAAAGCGTGGAATTTTTAAATGATCTTTCTAAATTCTATTCCCAAGCCCAATGCTGTAGGAAAGAATAATAAATTTGGTTATGATTATTATGTTTAAATCTTCAGAGCAAAAATCACCATAGGCAAATTCAGAAAAAATTAAAAACTGAGGAAAACATTTGCAATTTATCACAAAAGATAATTTTCTTTGAAGGCAGAATTACAAATCAATTTTTAAAAATCCTTAACTCAATAGGAAAACGGTCAAAGAAAAACACCGGGTCTCAGATAAAGGCATGCATATACCTCTTAGACACATTAAAATACTGCATGCTCCACTCTTCTGTTGAAATGGAATTCAAATAACAAAATTAATCATTTTAAAGTGAGCAACCCAGAGGCATGTAGTAAAAATCACCTCCTCTATTTCCAAAACATTTTCAGGGACACTGGTGACCACCAATCTGTCTATGGATTTACTCATTCAGGGCATTTTGTATGAATATAGTCATATGAAATGTGGATTTCAAGTCTGGTTTTTTTCTTTTTTTGGTACCAGGAATCCAACTCATGACCTTGTCCTTGCCAGACAGGTACTTATGCTGCTGAGCTAAATCCCCAGCCCCGAGTCTGGTTTCTTTCATGCGCTGTTTTCAATGTTTTACCCACATGGAGGCAGGCATCAGACCTTCACTCTTGTTTGTGGCCGAGAAGCCTCCACTGCATGGAAGGACCATGGTGTGTTCTCTCATCAGCTGCCAGTGTGGGGTCACCTCCCCTATTGGCAATTGCGACTACTGCTGCTGTAGACACATGTCGCATGGGTGCTGAGTTGCTGGGCCTCAAAGCACTTCTAGGGCTAAATCTGGAAGAAATGCCAACCTGTTTTCCACAGCAGCTACACCCTCTACATTCCCTCTGGCCATCTATGAGATTCCCTTTCTTCACGCCCCTCAACCCTTGTTATTCCCCTGTCCTCCTTTAAAAAACAAAAAACAAAACATGATGGCCACACTATCAAGCATGAAGTAGATCTCATCGTGACAGTGATTTGCACTTCTCCAACTACTGGTGACATTGATGTCTTTATACATTTCTTGGCCCTTTGTGTGTCTTCTGCAGATAACTTTTTATTTGAGTCCTTTGCCCATATTCAACTGGGTTTTTGCCCTTTTGCTGTCCATTGTGAGAACACCTTATACACCAGGGTCTGCGCACCAGACCCTCATAAGATACACAATTCATGAATATTTCCTCCCATTCTTTAGGTTATATTTTCAATAATGTTCTGTCATGCATAAAAAGTTTCATTTTGGTGAAGGCCAAGTTATGTTTTTTTCTTTTGTTGCTCACACTTTTGGAGTTATCACCTCCACTTTTAATAAGACACAAACAAAGGGAAACTCTTCAGAAATACTGTTTCTCATTTATTTATTTGGCGAAGATCAGAAACTTTGATTATGGGTGTATCGTTGAGTAAATAAATTCCTTATATGCATAAACTACATAGTATAGCTTTCTTAGCATTTTTTTTACCATTTCACCACATTGTACTGGTTTGGTTTGATTCTTAGACTCGGTAATTGCAGGCCTAGGGATTCTTCCTAAGGGCACTGGCACACTGACAAGTTATAATCAGGGCTAAAGGGGAGGGAGGGGGTGGTGGTCAGGGTAGACCACCGCCATAATGTCCAGTAATTTATAGTAGAGCAAAAATCTCTCACCCTTCACTTTTAATTTTTCAAATAAACTTTGTTACTGTTTTTGCTGGTTTTGGTCAATTCTCTGTTTAAGAAGGAAAAAAACCTGGAAACCAAGATCCCACGAGTTGTATACTCCTCTCCACGTCCTCAGTAAAGGTGTTTTTTCCTCTTTTTTCCTTTTTTCTGTTTCTCTATTGCACTGGAATACCCTAACAAAGGGTAAGGGAGAAACTGGCTCTACAGAGCCAACTTGGGCCAGACAAAAGAGAAGAAAAATCAAAATCAAAATAAAAGTACACAAGGTGGGAGACACAGGGTGGGTTATCACAAGGAAAACCAGGGTACTGCACCTTCAGCAGTGTCCTGTCTATTTCTTCCACCCATCTCAGGAACCCTCGAGAACTTCATATACAGGAACTTGGAAACGATTTGGCATATGATTTGGGAGGTTCTGGCACCTTGTAATTAACAGGTCCCACTGACTCCTGCAGCCCCGTTTGCCTGACCCTGCCTTCCTGCCTTATTGCTGGCTACTCCTTGAGAAGATACGGGCTTCATGGCTGTGTCTCCTGTGAAACCCCTGGCTCGGAGGGGTTCACAATTGGTTTCCTGCTCTCCTACCACCATTGTAACATTCCTTAACATTGTTTCCAATGTCTTTACTTGAGAAAAATGCACATAACATAAAATTTGCTCTCTTAACCATTTTTGGTGCATAGTCAGCCGCTGTAAGTTCATTCAGTTTTGTGCAACATCATCTCTGTCCAGCTCCAGTACCCTTCATCTTACAAGACTGAAGCTGACTCCCATTAAACACTAACTCCCACTCCTCCCCATCTTTCTGTCTCTATAAAGGTTTGTTTGTTTGCCTTGCAGTGCTTGGAACTGAACCCAGGGCCTTACACATGCTAGCCAAGCATTCTACCACTGGAGAGACATCCCATCCATCTAAAAATCTATTTACACAAATGACATCCCTATGAATGGAATCATACAGCGTGTGTCCTTCATGTCTCTCATATTTCACGGAGCATGTGACTGTACTCAAGGTAGATCCATGTTGCATTATATATCAAGGTACCCATCCCTTTTAACGCTAAGTAATTTCCCACTGTATGCATGTATTACATTCTGCTCATCTGTTCATCCATTGATGAACCCTTCCATTGCTTTTGCCTTTTACCCAATGTGAATGACACAGCCACTCACGTGTGTGTACAAGTATCTAAAATCCCTGACCATAGTCTGGCCAACCAGTGAGGAGCTGAGCCTGGGTCCTGCTCAGGGCCCCAGGGCTTGGGCAAAGAGCAGTGAACCAGGGCTTTAGATGGGGACACAATCTACTCCAATTCTGCCTGGACTCCTCTGAGCCTGGAGCAGAAAGCCTACCTCCCCAGCCTCTCATCTCACCATCATGCAGTGTCCCAGCACCCCAGCAAGGACGTCTACTTTCTCATAGTCCAAACCTTTGTTTCTGATAACAAGAGACAGGCGTGGCTTCTGGGCGAGCCCTCTTGTTTGAGCTCCCACACACCCTTCTTAGGAAGCTACTTTGGAGGTGGTCTGACAGGAAACACCAGGAAGCAGTATGGTTTCCTCCTACACAGACAGCACATAAAATATCCCTACGGCCAAGCAGTTCCCCTCTAGGTATAGACCCCAAAGAACTGAAAACAGGGACTCAAATACACATATACACATATTCATAGCAGCACTATGCTCAAGAGCCCAAAAGTGGAAACAAGCCAAATATCATGGATGGACAAGTGGATAAACAAAATGTGTACATCCACATGGTGGAATATTATTTAGCCATTAAAAAGAATGGCATTCTGACACATGATACAACATAGATGAAACGCTAAGGACATGCTCAATGAGAGAAGCAAGATACATAGGACACAGAGTTGTGATTCCCTTATAGGGATTGCCCAAAATATGCAAGTCTACAAATGAAAAGCAGACTGTGGGTTTCCAGGAGCTGGGGGAAGTAGGGAAATGAAGAGTGACTACTTAATGGGTACATTGTTTCTACTTGCATGGGGCCATAAAAATGTTCAGGAAGTAGATAGAGGTGGTGGTCAGGCAACATTATGAACGTGCTAAATGCTGGCAGAAGTATACACTTGAAGATGGTTAATTTTATGGTGTGTGAATTTCACCTGAATTTAGAAGAAACATGGTAGTACTGGAGGTTGGGGTGGGCAGGGTGGTACCAGCACACTAGCAGTAGTACTGGAGGTGTTAGTGATGGGCACAAAAAAATCCTTGTCCTATCCAGGCAGGGTGGTGAGTAGTGAGGAGTGCTGGGACACAGCCAAGCCAAAAGCGGGGGCAGGGCAGAGTGCAGCAACGTTAGAGTTCCTTCTCCATGATGAGCTATCCTTGACAGGGTTCTCCAGAGAGTCAGAACTGACAGGACACACAGTAAGAAACAGCATGTTAGTCGCATTTCCCCTGCTGGGACAAAATACCTGACATACACAACTGGCTCACAGTATCAGGGGTTCAGTCCATGGTCAGCTGACTCCAAGGCAGAAATATCATAGTGGAAAGATCATGGAGACAAGATCTATCCTTCACGGGCACATTCCCAGTGACCTGCTTCTCCAACAGGGCCCACCTCCTGATAGGTGGGTTAACTACGAATTCATTGATGCTTTATTCCATTGCTGAGGTGGGCACCCTCAGTGCATGGGCTTTTACATTTAAATCATAACAGGTGAGAGAGGATTTAGTAGGGACACTGGCTCACTTATGTCTTCCAAAGGTGGAGTTCCATGCTGGGACATCTTCAAGAAACCAGGAAACCATTCTCATGACGCAGCTCAAGTCCCAAGGTCTCCGAAGTGGGGAAGCTGACGATGTGACTCTCATCCCAGGCCCAAAGCTAGAGTCTGAGTCCT
>RJWT010044924.1:0-11703 GCA_004365215.1 Cuniculus paca
AAAGGATCGACATCATCAGAATTGAGTTTAACAGGAGTCCTCTGGTTGCTTGAAGAGCAAGCACAGAAGCAGGAAGGTCAATTAATAGGCTATTGCATAAGCCAAGTGAGAAATAGTGCCTTGACCCAACGTGTGGCAAAACAAATATAGGATAGGCTATATTATGAAGTTAGAGTCTAAAGGATTTGCAGATAGATGGATAACTAAGGAATATTTTAGCCGAACAATTTAAATACTAGAATTACCATTAACTGACAAAAGCAAACATATAGGAGGAACAGGTTTGGCTGGCAGGGGTGGGCATGATGAAAATGGCAGGAGATTATTGGTTTGTGGCCAAGATAGGAATGTAAAACCTTTTTGACAACCAAGAGAAAGCATTCAATTCAAATATACACAAGTAGATGGTGGGATATGAAATTTATGGGCAATAACATTTTGGAGTCATTAGTTTTAGCCAAATAAAAAATATGAGTATGCAATCATTTTGACCTACAAAATAGTGATCTCATATCATCATTGTCTTACCACCTATACATAGACAGTCGCCAAAGCCATAGTATTGAATGAGATCACCAAGGATTGAATAATGGTGAGTAAGATGTGAAGTTCATTGTATAAGTCCTGGAACAATCCATTATTCAAATATCAAGATGATGAAGAGAAAGGAGGAAATAACCCTAAGAAAGGATGGGGGGGTGGTATAATAGGAAAATATGATAACTTGGAATCCAAGAGAAGAAAGTATTTCAGGAAAACAGGAGTAATCATGTGAATCAAGTGCTCTCCAGAGTTCGAGTAAAATGATAATTGAGAATTGACCCCCTGGATTTAACATTAGACACTGGGCACATTGACTAGAATTAGCAGGATGGATTCAAAAGAGAAGAAAGGAAGTGGAGTCAGAAAGTATAGACAACCATTTCCAATTTCACTTTTTCTTAATGCCAGAAAAGTCTGCTATATAAAACATGAAATTATCTTTGAAGACAGTCAAAAATTAAAATAGATTGCAAAATACTCCATGTATATACTATGTAGAGTGAAATCCTGATAATCAACTTCTCATTCTTCTCCATCAGCAATTATGAGTCCCTTAACCGTGAAAATTACGTCTTTGTGTTGAGCCCATCCAGGACCCACTGAAACTTGACCTGACCCCACAGTGTTCTGGCTGGGAGGGTCATTTTTGTGTAGCAATAACTTTAATATGAATTACAAAGAGTATCAGTCTTCCAATTTTTCAAAGTGCAATTGTTCACAGTTATCATTTTAAGCACAGTTCTTGCTAACTGTGTTTCTCAAGAGGGTTGCTGGCTTTTCCCATAAGTCTGCTAAACACTTGCCTTTGTTTGCTATTATCTGGAAATACTTCCCTCTCTGGCTCTATATCTCCCTTTGGGAGCTTGTTACTGACCAGAAGATATGAATTCATGTCCTCAGACTTCCAGCTCCATGCTATTTCCTCTGTGCAGTACTGGTTTCTGATTCCTTATTTGCAATCTTTGGGAAAATAACAGCTGCAATTTAATTGATATGTTCTCCCATAGATTACTCTGCATGGCACCCTGCCTCCCCTCCAGGGCCTAGAAATAAATCCTGGCAGCTAGAAATCAAAATGGAATTTTTACAACCACAGAAAATCATAGTTACTTAAACCATCTCATCCTGGAAGAACGCTAGACTGACTTATTCCACATAGATGTGGTCCACAGAATCATCGAGATTCTTAATCTATTATCCAAAACCCTGACCATTTGGGCCAATAAATCTAGGCTGTCAACAGTGTAATGCCCATGCCAATAAAGGACATATGTCATCAGTATCAGAGCTGTTTGTTTGCTTGGATTTTTTTAAAGGTCATTGTTTAAAGAGTAGCCCCCTGTGGGAAAGAATGCATGAGAATTCTGTTGAATTTTTAAGCCTGTGACATTTAGGCATTAAATGATATTTGAAAACTCTCTCTGTTTCTATCTCTATTTTTGCCCCTTCTCTTTTTCTGCCTCCCCTAGATACTTTACAGGGGGAAAAGAAGAGTATTTAAATAATATGATTTTTTATTGTACAAGATATTAAACTTTTTAAATTATACTATAGCCTTGAGATTCAAAGATACACTTGGTAACTGTCCTTGAGGGCTTGTTTCTTTGTGATGTGGGCTGACGGATGGTTCTAACTCTGCCCATATGCAGACCTTGAGTGATCTGTCTCCCCTTACAACTGACACATATCTTCCTCCAGGTGTGAGCTCTGCTCCATTCTGGAGTATTGACTCCCTCCCCAGCTGCAGCACCACACTGGAACCAATGAAGAAGCTAGAGACTTCTTTCACCAGTGGTGGAGATAGTGACAGCAACTGCATGGCAGACAAGTCACACTGTGTCTTCCAAAAGGAATCTATGGGGCTAGGAGTCTGTTATTGGTGTTAAGAAGATCAGTGCCTTCTAGCTCAGATGCTATTGCTTTGGTGAGACTCTAAAGGTCTGAGTGGAGCTCTCTGTCTCACCTTGAACACCAAGCTGATTCTGCCTCTGCAGGGCAGCTCTGGTTCAGCTTTACAAAAAGTCACCTGGATGCTCTCCTGGATGCTATCATACCTGGTTAGTACTTCTCAGAAGATTGCGGTAATAACAATAGCAAAGATGACCTTACCAAGGACAATGTGAATGCACCCAGCAATGACCACTCACTCCACAGCACAAACCAGTATCATCCCCCTTGCAGCTATAAAGTACAACCTTTGGGAAACTGAACAGGCTAACTTGCAGAATAGAATTGCTTAGTTTAACCATGTGGTGGCTATAGTACTTCTGCCTGTGTGAACAACTTTGAATTTGCCACTATTGTCATCATCATTCTCCCACATATCACTGAGCACTATCCCTATGTTGAGCATGAGGGCTGATCTTGATTATCAACTAGATTGTTTTGAGAGATGTCTAGAAGGTTAGTAAATCACACTTGCAGGTATGTCTGGGTGGGTCAAGGACCTGTGACCTTGGGGATAAATATGGTCCCTGAGCCCTTGTCTCTCGCTCTTCTCTCTGCTTCTTAAATTCCATGAGTTGAGCAACCTTTCATTCATCATGCTTTTCTGTTGTGATATTTCTGCCTTGGCACCAACAGACCAGGGACTGAAACCTCTGAAACCGTAAGTTAAAATAAACCCTACTTCCTTTAAGTTTATATATAATTTTATATATATATTTATAATATATATTATATATATGGTATTTTGTCCTAATAATAGAAAGGTGACTAATAACCTAGATATGTAAAGTTCAGTGTTTACAGGCAGAGTGTCATCGAATGCTATGACAAACACAAATGTTAGCTATAATTGCAGTTATCCTCCCTTTACAGAGAAGTAATACAGATCGAATACTGGGGCTGAGAAGCCCATTCCCCTCCACCCACTTGAGCTCAGGTGGCACCGTAGCACCATTTCTATAGAACCCCAGACCAAAGCACATGTGGCTTTTTTCTTTTGTGTTGTCTTTTTGGGGGCTGTTTTTCCTCTCTTTGGTCATAGCACCATTTGTTTGGTCACGATCTTTAATAAATGTACCTGTTTTACTTTCACCACTGGGTGTATGCTTTGCAATCCTTTGGTTGCCAGATATAAGACCTTGGGCTTCTTCTAACAGTTACAGAAGGACACTAAGGCTCAGGAAGTAAATTAATTAGAACATGCCAAAGTGAGAATTTAAGCTTATGTTTCTTGATTCCCAAGTCCATTTGTATAATTCCATGCAACAGTGTTTTAAAAGTTAAGAAATTATCAAATTCCACAATCTTCATCAGCAGAATTTTAATGCCCCCTCCCTTAGGCGCTTAGCAGAATGTAGAGAAGGGCAGACAATTACTGCTCTGAGGTGCACAGTACCGCGGAAAGAGCTCAAACCGTTTGTTTCCCAGCTCCAACTTTCCTTGCTAAAGTATCATAATTCAAGCTCAGTTTTATTTTTTCCTGTCCACATTATCTGTAAAATAAAAATGACACCTGGCATCTGAGCTAAGACACTTTCAGTTATGAAAGAAACACACTTTCATTCAGCAAAATTGTTTGGTAAATAGATAATCATCTATAATTATGTGGTAAGTGAATGAAAGAATATTTGAAGAAAGGAGGAACAGAACCAGAAGAATTCTGAGGTGTCTTGTGATATCTAAGGGAAACATGAAAATTAAAGCTTCAAGAAGAGCAAGAATTGTGGTTAGCTCTGGGGACCCCAGAAAGAAGAGGTCAAGACAAACAAGGGTAGTAACTCAGTCTAACAGGTCCAACTTCACCACATCTCTCTCAAAAAGCAATCCTGTGCCAGGGGAGTAGCCTGTATGCACGCTCACATGTGTAAAAGTGTGTATGTGTACAAGGGTGCACAGCAGAGAAATTAAGGCCCCATGCAATAAGTTATATGAGGTATCAAAAGCTAAAGGAGTAAGAAATAAAGGTTACTTTTCAAGTTCTATTTCTACTCATGATTCAAAACAAATCTGACTACTTAATACTCTTCTTCAAGTCAACTCCAGAGAATCCAAAGGAGAAAGGGGAAACTAAAAACCACAAGAAACAGCATGGGGTAAGTAGTATTTTGAGTTGGTGGCAAAAGTGGAAGGGGATGCTGACTTTGGCCCTGGCAGGAGGTAGCCCCTACAACAGTAGAATACAAAGGACAGGGAAGATTCCAGGAATTCTGTTCTTGCTCCTTCCCACTGGCAACCTGGGGAAAACTGACTGTGACACAAACCCTCTGCCTGGTATCCTCAGGAGTGAAACCAGAGCTGGGCAGACATTCCCTACTTGTGGGGCACTGAGCAGTACATAGAGTAACTGGCTTAGGCTGGCACTAAGCCTGTCTGAACTTTTGGGCTGTGAAGCTGCCATTTATGGAGTGTGACCTCCTGACATTGCCTCTCCCTGGGTGGCAAAGATGAGGACTTTACTGTAGAGTTGTCTTGTTACCTCTTTTCTGATACCTGGGGTCCACCTCCTCTTAGCTCACCTCTTTCTACTCACTGAGTTCTCTGGAATTGAAACAGATGGCATCTGACCTCCCACAACAGCACTTCCTGAAAGACGAAGTTAATATTCCCAAGGGAAATGAGCTCACAAGCCAAAATAGCATAACAGCTGTGGGACAGACATTTCAATAGAAAGTATTGTCTTTCTGGGTCCAGAGGACAAGCTGTGTGGAGAGTAGGGTCTGAGTTCTGTGAAAACAGGAAGAAAGGGGACTGATTTCATTACCAGAACACAGCTGAAGTCAGATAAGTGTGAGTTTCTACTCACTTAAGATAATTTGCTTGATTCTCACCTTCATCCTTCGAAATCGGACTTGTTGCTACCATTTCACAAGTAAGAAGACAAGGCTCAGGCAGTCATGTGATTTGTTGCAGGACATCAAATTTACACACACAGATTTAAACTTAGACCTAGGCGCTAGTTTCAGAACAAACCAATTCAAGTCACCTCCTGAGTATGTGAACTTGGCTAAGTCACTTAATTCTCTGAACTCAATTTATTCTTCTAGAAAACATTGATGAATTGTCCCTAACTTATCAGGTTGTCATGAGGACACATGTGTTTAGAATAGTTTCTGACATACACATACTATGCAATACACATTAGTTGTTATTTTAATTTATTTTTGACTGAATGGTCTTTTTATCTATTCTGTTCTTTTGGCAAAATATAATAATTCTCCTCTCCACATGTCTAAGAAACCAACTGGAATTATTACTTTTGCTTCTTACATAGAAGTCCACCCACATGATCTAGAAAGGAAGAAATGACTGAGTTCTGAAATCAAATCCTAATCTTCAGCTCAAGGCACAAAAGGAGAAAGCAGGCCCTTAATGAAAAAATGGCTCCTCTAAGTCCCCCAAAAGAACACAGGCATTATCATAGAAAGGATCCTATTCCAAGGCCTTATCTAATCCAGAAAGAATCACAAGCAAATACCGCAACATTAATATTGGAGTGTGTTTTCTTAACTAACTGAATATCAATGCAATGGAACATTACAAAACTCTCAAAACTCAGCTATACAAAGGCATTAAACATACACACGGAGGAGCATTTGTAAGATACTTAAATGCAAAATGCACAGTACAAAACTGAGTAAACCATGATGCAATTATAGGAAAATATGACTGTCCGTGAGCACATATAGACAGAGATAAGAAGAGACAGTGAAGTGTGTGCTACTGTACAGGAAATGCGGGTAATTTTTTAAAACTTTCTTTGAAGTTATAGTTCTTTGAATGGAAAAGTAAAGTATTGAGGAATACAAGTATGTTGTACATTTATGGGAAAACAAATCACACCAATGCAAATCTAATATTTTTCTTTTGCAGAAAATTAATCTAAAATAAATATCTTACAGAGATGTATCACATCTGTAGAAAAATACAAAAGCTACCTACATACATGGTCACAGAGAGACAAGTAGATCCCTAAATGTCACTAGAATAAGAAGCTTTTGCTAATCAAAAATCCAGGAATGACCAACTGAGAACTTTGTGACCAGTTTCATGCAGGAATCCTCATGTTGTCCCCAGGTAAGCAGTGTCATTGCCTTTTGTAGATGAGGATGTAAGGCTCAGAATACGAAGTGGCTCCGGTGTATCACACAGCTGGTGGGTGTGGTTTCTGCCTCACCACATCTGTAGGCACAATCAGACAGAAGATCTGACTTTGGAGGTTTCACTCCATCAGCCTCATCCCCCACTGTTGTAACCATCCCTGGGCAAGGCACCCACCTCCTCCCCACCCCAGGGGGTGTGGCCTCCTGTCCTGCCCTGGCTGGGGCCTGTACTGTCCCCTCTCTGTACATCAGAAGCTGGCACTGTGCCTCAGCAGGCAGCCATGCTTAGCAAAAGAGGATAAAGAGACCCAGAATTTCCAAGTCTCCCTTGAATACTCTTGCGATGCAGAGACCCTGAGAAAGCACAGTGATGTCCTATCATATGCTGGCAGTTGTACATCTGTGTCATGAGTGCTGGAAATGTCACCCTAGTCACAGGCTGTTATCTGTGACTGATAACTGAAAAAAGATATGAATGGAAATTTTGAAGAAGTATGATAGTAGCTGGGAAGATACAGAAATAAACCTAGCCAAGGGAATATCTTTCTTGGGAGCAGTTGCTGGCCTGTTCCAGGACCCGGCACATAATACTATCAAATTAAGATTTGAATAAATGTGTGTTAAATGAATGAGTGGGTGATGACTAGTCTGTAAATCTACATGACTTTAGTTTGGCAGTAACATAGGTATTTCAAAATCAGCATCTACCACATTGGATGCACGATCTGCTTTCCCTTCCCAGAGCACCCCCTCCTCCACTCTCTTTCATGAGTGAGGGAAGCAGGCCCACTGGTTACCCAACCAGTACTCACTGTCACCACTGACTTCTTCCCGTCCCTCTGACCCATCTCATCAATCACTGAGCCCCAGAGATTCTCAAAATTAACTAGCATTAAATCCCTCTGCCTCTTAACCAGGTGAAGAGATTGGAGCCATAGACTCCAGTCAGACTGCCAGAACAGTTTTGTGCCATTTTTATGCCCTTTAGTGAATCATTCAGCCTCTGAGGTCCTCAGTTTCTTCAACTGTAAAATGGAGAAGTTAATGGTACAAATTCAGTATCCTTTATCTGAAAACCTGGGGTCAGAAGCATTTCAGATTGGGGAAGGGAGTGGAAATATTTACAAAAAGATGATGATGATGATAGATAGATAGATAGACAGACAGGGTTCTTAGGGATGCCATCCAAGTCTAAACACAAAATTCATTTATGTTGCACATTTGCCTTATCCAAAATATTGGTTGTATACAATACCTTTAGTGTGCCTGTGTCTTGACCAAGACCCATCATGTGGGAAATTTTCCACATGGGTTGTTAAGTTAGTGCTCAAAAAGTTTAAGGTTCTGGATTTTCAACTGAGAGATTCACAACCTGTATCTACCTCAGAAGATAATTATGAGAACATAGTGGGGAAACAGGTCATCTTCCATCTGATGTAATACAAAATCCCATTTACTGGCCTCCCTGCTTCATGTCCTGACAACCTCCTCCTGGAAGGCCTTATTGAATTCAAGTCTATTCTGTTGCTCATGACCTACGATGACAAGAACCAGTTGTTTGGAGCCATAGGATTCTAAAAGTAGATTCGCATGTGGCCATACCCAGTTGTTATTTAGATTGTCTCCCTCCCTCATTTTCTCATCTTAAAACACCCTATGCAGGGTTGTATGTTGAGGATTAAATCTCACTGCATGTGTGAGAGTCCAAGTCCCAAGTCTAAGCTCTTTGCTATGCAACGGAAAAGGCAGGAAAATGCAGGATGAAGTTGGGGTCAAGTCCTAGATGTGGGGGTCCAACTTAGTGGAGCAAGAAAGGAGGGCATGGCAGAGTGCTATGAAAATTAGGCCAGCAACCCACCTTGGGAGCCCATCTTGTTTCATCAGGAGACCCGCAGGAGCACTCCCCACTATACATACTGCAAGGTCCCTGGCAGCCATCACCAGAAGCACCGCAGTGCTGGCTCTTCACACCCTCCCTAAGCCCTCTACACACACAGTAGGCCTAGGCATGACCCACAAGCAGCATCTCAACAGGCATCCTAGCAGACCCCACTGCATAGGTTGGAGAGACCCTGATCAGGGAAATTGCCTTTGCTTAATTGGTGTTCCAGAAGCCTCCTTATACTAAGGTTATTCTCTGGTCATCTTCTTGGCAGGGGAAAAAGTGGCAGAAATTGGTTTCAAATGGACAGATTTACACTAATTACAAAAAATAAAGTCTAGAAGTTTTGAAAATCCAAGGGGAGAAAATGTCCAAGAATGCAGGCTTTGTGCCTCTAGCTTTTGAGCTCTCAGTACATGATTAGAAAGCAAGACAGACATGGTCAGGTCTGGCCTGGGGCTGAGTTGGTTTTAGGGTCACTTTGAATGGCAGGTGACCTTTCTGCTGGTCCAGAACAACTTTTGTCAAGTGTCTGATGTCACTCCTCCTTTGGTTCCAAGCAAAATGGCATTTGGGGGGAGAATTGGTGCCTGAAGTGGAATCATGGTGTTTAACAACTGTGAAAGGGATTTTCTTGTGGGAAGGATTGTCTAGAGACCCTACCGTTACTATTCTTCAGTTAACGTGGAGCCTTAGAAGGCATCCAAGGTCGAAGCAAAGGAAGACTTCACATTATAGAAAAGTGTGAATGCCTCCCAAGTACTGATAGCTATAGGCACTGTATGAGGTGAAATTGCAACAGCTTTGAGCTCTAGCTTTTGCAAAGATGAGAAAGGGAGGTAGGACTGGAAAGACAGCAAGTAAAAAGAGTCAAGATGCTGTATGTAGATGTACCAATACCCCACAATGAACACACTTATTATGTATCACAAACATATAAAAACTATATGTAAACTAATAAAAATTATACATACATTTTTAAAAGAAAGTAGGCAATAAATAAACAATAAAAAATTATTGCAGTGAAGCATACATTGTCATTAGTCCCCCTCAAAATATTCCCATTTGCTTCAAACACACATCTCCCATTGTTCTTGCCACTTTCTCAAACAGTTCTGGAAGTCCTCTTTTGTGAGTGTGTTTAGTTGCATGGTTATGACATTGTTTGATTCAAAATACTTGCCTTTTTGTGGTCATTTTGACTTTGGGGAAGAGCTAGAAGTCACATGGTGCTAGGCCCAGTGAATAAGGTGAAGGAGGACCCACTGTAATGGTTTTTCCAGCCTGTGTTTCTGTGGGATAGCACTGAGCAGCAGCACTCACTTTAGTTTTCAGTCACACCTTGTAAAGGCACTTATGAAAGAAGACTTCCACAACAGATTCAAAAGGTGGCAAAAGGGATGGGATAAGTGTACTTAAAGCAAAGCAGGAATGTTTTGGGTATTTTGAAGGGATTAATCTCAATGCATCTTTTGCTATAACATATTTATTTGATTTTTTATTTATTTTAAAGAGAAAAAACAATAAGAACAATGGTAGAGAATTTCAAAAAACATAATAGATTTACAATGGTTACTATATTACATATTATTATCTCCAAAGTAATTGCTCAGATTACAAGATATAGGCATGAAACATCAATCGAACAATATAAGCATAAACCATTCTTTTCAATGAACTAATAGAAATCAATATTTTATATATATATATATATGCATACACATACACAAGATAGGTAACATAATTATAATACATTTATTTATTTATTATTTATGTATTTTGAAGAGAATATAACCAAAAAAAATAAAACAGAGTAGAGTCAATCACAACAAAACAATGAACATGGTACATGACTTCTAAACAGGGTAAAAGGCAATCAATAATGGCCACCATAATGCCTCTGGTTATCTTCAAAATAACTGCCCATATCATCAGGGATAAATAAAATCAAACAAATAGAACACAATAAAACCAGTAAAAAACAAAACAAAACAATATAAGCAATACAGAACTGCAAGATACTAGTAAAACAGCAGTGGCTACCATAATGCTTCTTGTTATCTTCAGAGTAGTTGCCTACACCTTCAGACATAATATAATCAAACAACACAGAATAGAGTAAGATCAATCAAAACAAAACAATGAAAGCAATACAAGGTTTCAAAACAAGGTAATTGGAAATCCTCAATGGCTGCAATTATATATTTTGTTATCTTTGAAATAGCTGTCCATGCCATCAAGTATAATAAAATCAAACAAATCAGAATAAAATAAAACTAATCAAAACAATGAAGACAATATGAGTTTCAAATCATGATAATAGATTAACAGTGGTCACTTCCTTCCCTTTTTAGATAATTCCTCCCCTTTGACTTTCCCAATATGTATTCTGCATTTTGGATCCCACTAACTCCTTTAGTTTGTTATACTAGGGAGACAACACGAAATTCACCCATATGACTCTGAACCATTTCATCCATCAGCATGATCTCAAGTTGCCTCCATCCACCTATAAGAGCCTTGAGGTTATCTACCTATATAGCTGAGTAGGTTTCCATTGTATAAAATACCATGTCTTTCTTATCCATTCTTCAGTTGATGGGTAAGCTACCCCTACTTTTTTTCTGGCTCCCTGTCACATAGGGCATTGTTCTCTTTCCTTCGACTTTCAGTCTATGAATTTTCTTTCCAGTTAAATGTGTTTCTTGTATAAAGCATATTGATGGAACCTGTCTCCTGATCCACTCTGCCTGTGTTTCTTTCTATTGGTGCATTAAGGCCATCTACATTAATGGTTATGGCCATCTTGCACTGTGTTGTCTCTGCCATGCTATTTTCCTGCCATTAGCTTCCTATTTTTCCTCTCCATTCAATCCACTGGCCCCACTTGATGGTCCCCCTCTGCTGTTGTTCCTGGGACCATGGTCCTTTTTATCTCTCTCTAGAATGTCCTTTAGTATTCTTTGTAGGGTTGGTTTGGTGGTCATGAATTCCTTGAGCTGTTCTTCGTCATGGAAATATCTTGTTTCTCCATTGATTTTGAAAGAAAGTTTTGCAGGGTACATCAGTCTCGGTTGGTAGTTGTTTTCTTTCAAGACTTGCAATACTTTACTCCAGCCTCTTCTTGACTTGATGGTTTGTGTTGAGAAATCTGCCATGATTCTGATGGGTTTTCCTTTGTCAGTGATCTGTTTCTTTTCTCTAACAGCTTTTAATATTCTGTTCTTGTGT
>RJWT010044925.1:0-11706 GCA_004365215.1 Cuniculus paca
CAAATCTAAGTTCATCTAGTGATTATGGGAAATTTCTTGACTTCAAAGTATGATTTTGCTTGATTTCAAAGTATATACACTTATATTTTTCTTTTACTTGTTACTCATTATTGTAATTAATAATTGTGATACATTTATATTCTCTTTATTATAAGTTGAACTAGACTCACAGACATTAGCTCAGACAGTAGAAATCTCTTTGATCAGAAATATTGTATTAAAGGTCCAATTAATTACATTTGGTTTGACTCAATATCTTGTCATATTTAATAATTGCTTAAGATTTATAGTTCATATATTCCTGAAATTGTTTCATAGAAATAGTTAATTTTGGAAAGTTTAAACCAGTGTTTAGAGATAGAATTATGTGGAGGCTATTGAGGAATGTTAAGTTGACTTTCCCTCATGACGAGTAAGTCTGACTCCATAAAAATCTTTTGGATTTGTGTGTAAGAATGAATTCTGAAAGAAATTTCTGTGCATTAATTACATAATCAGCTCCAAAAAGTAAAACCTGTTACCTCTCTCTGATCACTTTTGCCTTTAGAATTCATATTTTGGAACAGATAAAAACAAACTGCTTTCTGTTTTGGACACTATGATCATATGTACCTCAGTGTCTGTTTCTGTTTTCATAAAATGTGTGCTGATTTCAGGGGATGAAATGAATAAGAAGAATCCTTCAACATTACACTTAAATTATATCTCAAGATCTGCACAAGTCTGTTTGTTTGTTTTCACCTCTTTCAGACTAAAATCAGCCTTGCTGGACACCTGTGACCTTGTGCTTCAAATTTCTGGCAAAGAACTATGTATTAAGACGAAAACATATCCAGGTTGACAGAGTTTAAAAGTTTTAAAGCTCTATAGGATTTGTCAATTTTAAGTGTAAGAAATATCCAATGATGCAATTGATTTTACAAGTAAACCAGGACACAATATTTCATTTTTTGAGTAAGTAGAGATTGAGTTGTGCTAACATACTATTTTTCTTGCATTCATTTCATTAAGAGATGAGTAGCAGCAATCCCATTCCCAGAGACATAAATCTTCAAAATTACCCTTATGACCTTAATGCAGCAGATCAAAAACAATTTTTGCATTATGAACATTTCCTTCCATTTCTGCTAATCCTCTCTAAATCTTAAGAAAAATTTCATATATCTGTTTTACAAGATTTTCTAAGTAAAGAATTAGAAACTAAAATATATATGTGCATGTGTTTATGTTTGTGTGTATGTGTGTGTTTATCTGTCCTCCAAAATCTCTTGATGACTCTTCTTGGGAGGGTAACTTCAGGCTTAATCTCTAGAGTATTAAAACAGATATAAACCCTTTATAATCTCCACAAGTAGTTGACATAATTTTAGAATGAATATTATAAAAAATCATAACAAGCTAATAACATAACATCTTTCATTCCTTTTTTTTTTAGTACCAGGAATCGAACTCAGGACCTTGTACTTGCCAGGCAGGGGCTTGTACAGCTGAGCTATATCCTTGGCCCATCTCTTTCATTGTTAAGTCAAAATAATTTATAAAGAATCAAAGAAGAGAGGAAATGAGTTCGATACTTGCATTAAAAAACACCTTACGGTACCCACTCAAGTGTAGAATTTCCTAATTAAACAAGAAACTCCAAACTCAGAGTACATAGGGAAATGAGCCAGCTGGAAAGCAGGTATTTTCCCTTTATCTCTGTGTTTGATTCTATAATATTAAATTTCAAAGATGAACTTTGAAGTCTGGGTTCGATTTGTTTGTTAATAACATTTGTTTAATTGCAGATAAATTCTAGTTTCACTTGCCTTCTCAGTCAATAAACATCTCTATATAATAATTTCCATAGAGACCAGAGTGATTACAAACAAAAGGATGATACTAGTTGGTACATGTTATATCTTTAAGAGCACTTGTTTTTAATAATAATTTAATATTTTTTTCTAAACAAATTGTTTTAATTTATTCATGCGATATTAATTGTAGCTTTAATTACATTGTCATTTTGATGTATTTAAATTTTTCATCTTGCTCATTTGAAGTTCATTTATCCTGTGTACCTATTCAATTTGAAGATAATTTTTACTAATGTACTCATATGTTTCTTAACAGGAATATGTCCTGAAAAATGCATCCCTAGGTAATTTTGTATTACATGAACAACACAGAGTGCACACTTCCACACATGTAAATTATATGGCACAGCCTATTGCTACTAGGTCTCAAATCTTTACTGCAGAAAAATGCAATTCAATGATAAATATTTGTATATCTGAACTCATCAAAATATAGAAAACTTACACGAAAAATCCTAGGTGACAGGTATTTTTCAGCTCTGTTATAACTTTATGGAATCACTATTGTATATGAGACTCACCATTCCCTGAAATATCATTAATTGTGTGATTCAAAATTATATGTGTTACATGAATAATAATTAATCATATTTGTTTAAAATAGGACTCAAACAATGTAACTCTGGTAAAACACACATTTACCATGCACAAGGTGCTACATTCAATTCCCAGAGCCATAATAAAACTTAATAAAAAATAAAATGTAAAAACAATAACTATATATTAGCAGATTAAGTAAAACTGGATAAAACTTTTCTATAGCCCATTTAAATCAATACAGTACATAAAATCCCCCCCTTAAATGTACGAGAATATTTGTCAGAAATTCAATAAATATCAAGATGTGCCTTATGGAAATTCTATGTATAGTTTATAAAGTATTGATTTATAAATCATTTGGAGAAAGCAAAGGTTACTTTAAAGCCATTGGAGAAATAAAAGGTTATTTTATTATTTATTTATCACTAATACTGTTAGAATAGCATTTCAGAAATTGTTTTCCATTTGAATGACAAGATCAGTGAATGAATTTCTTGATTATATTTTCTTGCTTTTGGCACTTTATGCTGTTGTTCACCATTTAAGGCACAGTGATATTGCTGCACAACAGCTTCTGGTCACTAAACTTTTTTGTGACTTATATTGGAGTAACACATCTTAAATGAGGAGAGTAGAGAATTAGGGTCAACATTTCATGTACCTGTATGATTTTTCAATTCTTATGGAAAGAAGTTGCATGAATAAAAATGTAATTTAAATAGTGAAAAAAATACCAGGGAAAGAGGAAAAATATTCAAGAAATAGGATTAGAAAAGACATGTTGAACTTGAGTAAGATTAGAAGTTCATTTAGTTCAGACTACAGGATTTTAACAATTTATAGAAATTCATTTCTTAATAGAGACTAAATCTGAATAAAGCCATCAATTATTAAGAATGTATTCATATATTTATATATTTATACACACATATTCATAGGTATATGTCAGTGTAATTATGAAATTAGCAACTTTAAAATCCTATTATGAAGAAGAAATTCTCCTAATTATGAGGAATATATTAGATAAAAACAATGAATAATTAAAAGAGATGAATGATAAAATCATAAAGATATAAAAGTGAAAAAGGTAATAACTTCCAAGGATACTCATTTGACCTAGACAAAATCTTAGAGTAGTGTGTAGAGTTAAGGAGTGATTTAGTTATCTAACTTTTTATCATTTAATCCCTATTTGCTTTTTTCAGTTAAGTTCCAAAAGACCATAATAAAACCTTCCATATTAATAACTCATTTGTACTAAGATTCCACAGAAAATTATGGCCCCTTCACCTACTCTTCTATAGAGGACATTGTTTCCTTTATACCATAAACAAAAAGATTGCCTTTTCATTGCTAGATGTCAAAAGAAAAAGAAACTGGTTTTTTTAAGGTCATGGTTTAATAATACTTAAAGAGAAAAATATTAGCTAAAGGAATTGCTGCTCTTTGTAAAAAGATTTTTCAACTTTATAAAGTTTCTTTAAAAAAACTTTTAACTTTCAGCTAAATCTGGAACACTTTTAAAAAAGTCTAAGAATCTTTAGTTGCTATAAATTTGGAAAGTCTAGAAAGTCATTTGTAGGTCTTCTTTACCCCACCAAATAAATTCAACTGTTCTGCTATTGGAAAATGCTTTTTAAAACTTAATGCTCATCAAAAAGATAGAAAATATCAGTTATATCAGTCAATATTATTAGCCTAAATATTATAGTTTAAAAAATTGCTAATACCTTCCAAGAATTAACACATTCTTAGAACATCACTGATTAATATGAATAAATGGTGATGCTATACATTTCTACAATATGCCTTATGTTTATATGTTTGTATATTACATGACCATGATTATTAAGACTATGCTTTTCCAGTGTGAAATTTGTTAACTCAGAGATAAAATCAATGATATTCTAGTAAATGTTTAAAGCCAGTTCTCAAAGCAGGTACAATAATTTAGAATATTTAGTTATTTATGTAGAGTTAATACTCCTACCATGACTAACTTTAAGTCTTTAATTGGCATCAGTGAACATGAAATTTGGAAGAAATATGTATGATCTATTTTTCAAGTCAGCACAGTTTGGCTCCTGCACACCAATGGACTATTTGATCAAATATATATTGCTGTCATTTCTAACTTCATTGTAAGTATCACTAGGGAAAAAAATCTGGTACCAATTAAACTATGACCATTTTGGGTTTTTTTGTTTTGTTTTGTTTTGTTTTAATGTTCACTTATTTGAAAAATTCCTTTAAAAAGACAGCAGGCCACAGAGAGTTTCTCTATTCTCTATTAAACTTCATAGAGACACAGAAAGACAGAGACACACAGAGACACAGAAATAAGAGAAAGTTCTGAATGGCTGTTGTTGTGACTTTTATCTACATGTCCCCCAAAATCCTCATAGGCAAGCCTTTTTGGAGGTGACTGGATCTAGAATGTGTGAATATGGATTAAGGGTGCAATACTAAGATATTGGGATTAAGGGTGTGGTAATAAGTTACTCCACTAGTTGGAATTCGCATAGTTCTGGGTGTGACTGAATGGATTTACTGAAGACAAAAAGCCCTTTCTGGGTGAGGGTGGCATCTCCCAAAATGCTTATAGACTGTTTGTGATAAAAGGAAGAAGCAGGCTCTTGTACTACTTGCTGCTCGCTGCCTTCTGCTTACCATGCCATGGACTGTTTGCCCTCTGTGATGTTCCTCTGCCATGTTACCTTGCCTTGGAGCCAGCCAACTAGGGATGAAACCTCTACAAAACATGAGCTGAAATAAGATTTCCCTCCTTTAACTTTGGGTGTTGGGTATTTTGTCTTACCAATGGGAGAAGTAACTAAGATAGTAATGCTATTACAGTTTATAGGAACCAGAACTAGCTTGGATCTCACATGTCCCCAAATGGCTACTGTGTTAAAAAACAAACAAACAAACAAACAAACAAAAAACACTTTGTTCCTAGCTTGATGCATTTGGGAGATGGTGGAAACTTAAAAGATGGAGCCTAGTAGGAGATCACAGATTATTTGTGGCATGCACTTGTAGGGGATGGAGGGATCTGGTTCTCTTCCTTTTCTGTTCTCTTATTACTTCCCCATTATTATAAGAACCCATTTATTCCACATGTGCTTCTCACCATTGTGATTTGGCATCATCATAGGCCAAAAGGCAATGGAAACAATCAATCCTCGATTGAAATCTCAGTATTTTCGAGTACACAAAACTCTTTTCTCTTTTTAAGTTTATTTTCTCAGGTATTTAGTACAGTTAAGAAAAGCTGAATAATACATGGCTCAAAGAAATCTTTATGGACTTTCAGTGAGCTTCCCTTGTGTACAATCTGATCTAGCATTGTTAAAGGTCTTTAGAGAGAAGTACTGATAGAAGAGTACAGCATGGATTGATCCTGGAAGTTTCCCAAAAGGGAGGAGGCAAATGGATAGATCTTACCCTAACAGTTATTGGGCTTCTCCTTTGGTGGAGTTAGGGTCAAGAGGATCAGAAATTAAAAGAAAAACAGTTATAATACATAATATCACTGACTCAGAGTTTTTGAAATCTGATAACATGCAATGATATATTAAATACATTAATATTGATAGCTAAAAATAAGAGAACACTGAATATATGCAAGATTCTCTGCAAAGTTCTAAGTTTCCTTTGTTTTAAAAGGATACTTCAGAGAGACCATCATTTGGTCTGACATGTAAGGTGATCAGGAGTCTTCACTTTTACTTTCACAGCAAGACAAATTTTAAACAAATTAAAAATCCACAATTCTCCATATACTCAACTGAGAACTGAGGTTACAGGTCAGCAGTACTTTCCCACAAGTGGCAAATACAGAAAAAAAAAAAAAAAAAAGGACTACAACTAATTGGAGCAAAAACAAAGGAGCAAAAATCTTCTCCATTAGAACTAGTATACCAGTAAGGAAACTTAAATTGTAATTCATGAATTACTGGAGGTTAATGGGCAAAAGTGTGAGAACTCAAAAATTCATGGAGACCCAGAATAAGGGAGACATTTATACTTGTGTGAGTTGAACTCCTAAAAGACTTAGTAGGAAGTAAACAGAAAAGTAGGGCAAAGAGGCAAGGTGAAGAAACAGGTGGTGAGATGGAAAATAATATCTATAAGACAAAAATTGAAAGATAAATTGGATTCCAGTTCTGAAAATAATTCTAAACTTTCAGATGAAAGATGTGCAAGGCAAATGCAGTACAGGTGAAATGGGTGCGTAGACTTTTAAAGGATCTCACTTATTCAGATAATTTATCACATGACTTCTGTGAAATACGCTCCTGTGTGTTCCAAGAAATGTTAAGAGAAGGAAAAGTTGAACTCACTTATTTATTTCTACTGTAGCTAACATCTAAGCCCTTCACATTAAAAAAATGCTATCTAGGTAACAGCAATATGATATTTTTATGTTCCTTACTTATAGCTTTGGAATTGAAGAGAAATAAGAGTCTGGGGGATCAATCAACAAGAGAAAGAGAAGCACCCACTTTGACTTTGTCAAAGAAATTTACAATGCAGCACAATTGGAAAAACATTTAGAATACTGATCAAGGTCATGTTTTTACTCTCTGGCATGGGTGTGATGATTTCAGTGAGCCCAGTTTCACTCTGGGCCATATTAGAATAGCACTGCCTGCAGGGAAATTCTAAAACTCACCTAGTTATGCCCTAAAACAGTTTCAATACACAGGCTTCAAAACGATAATGATGGAGACATGGGAACCAAATAGACCACACTGCTGGAAGAGTTCAAAATAATGCTCAGTTTCAAACCGGCGAAGGAAAACAGGCAGCAGTGCCCCCAAGGAACTGCTGTAACAGTAGGTAAGAGAAGGAGTTTTGGAAACAATTTTTCTAAGAAAAGCTGTTTTGTTTTATTAGTGTTTGTTTCTTTTGCACTATTAATTATTTGGCATTTAAAATACACAAAAATGTTGCAGGTTCCTCCCTTGACCTCCAACCTTTTCAAAAGTTTTCTCTCTTCTGAATGTTCTATGCTCCCAGTAAAACAAATACACAAATATGCTTGGTACATTGTAACATTGCGTCCCCTTGCTAATTAGATAGAATTTTTAACAGCATATTACAGAAGAAAACATAAGCTTCATTAGTGTTTGGATTTGCAACTATTTCCAAGTGCATCATAAAATTAATTACTTCAAGCTAACAGATGGAGCAAGTTATAGTAATAATCTAAGTCCAGGGCTAAAGTTTAAGGGCTAAGAAAGAAGAGAAAAGTAGTATGTGTTAGGAAACAGATATTATCAAATAAAACACTGTGAATTGTCGAAACCAGGTTAAATATATATAATTTATCGTCCAAGTCAGAGTATTCCAAGCATAGCTCTGAAAATCACGCTTATGAAAATGATTAAACACTTATTAACTAAATGTACTTCTTTCAAAGTCTCTATTACACAGACTAGTAGTTAATACATGAGAAGTAAAGGGTTGCACTTTAGTCATTAAAAACATGGCTCCACCGCCAACTAGAAGCATTGCTTTTGTGAAAATAGCATTTATCACTACCACATGCAAGCAGAGGAAAACAGCCAATAAATACACTTACTGAACTGCATGCACTCTGGAGGGTCTATGTAGTCACATGAGCCCACACTTGAGCCAATCTTACCATAGTAAAGCTTGAATGTCTTAAATTCCGTGATGCACAAAAAATACAAAACTTAACTGCCTCTTCTAATCTTGCATCCTGTTTTTTGCCGACTCATATTTAAGAAATTTCTTTAAGAATCCTAAATTTAACAAATTTTAGTTTGTATGCATCCCGCATTAATTGTAGAGAAGTGTTTACTTCAAGGCTATGCCACTTTTAGAATGAACTGGATCATCTGAATTGTTAAACTTTGACCACAAGTGTATGAATAGGTCAAACGTGGCTATAAAGAATACACAAAAGGACTGAATCTTTGTTATTGCTTCTTGAGAAATCAAAGTAGAAATATTTCCCTAGAGAAAGAAAAAAACATGAATTTATTTCAGATACAAGTCAGACAAAAATACTCCTTAGGAGAACAGAGAGAACAAGAACTTATGTAGCAGTCACAGTATTTAATGCTAATACGTTACAGTGGGCACCGATCAGAATAAAGGCTTCCTGAATCCAAACATGTCCCAGTTAAACACACCACTGATTGTACCAGTGGTTACCAGTCAACATCCTGGGCAAACCACTAGTTCTACGAAAACCCAGTTTGTTCTCTGGGTAAGAGGAGACACCAGTCTGCTAAGAGATTGATGGATTTTTCACTGATACAATGAAATCACTACACAGGAGCTTTTCACAAAGCTAGTCCAGTCATGTAAATGATTTGAGGTCTTTGATAAAAGTACAGATTCCTGAGTCTCAGCCAGACTTTTAGAATGAGAAGCCATGGGGACTTCCTTGAGGAATCTGAAATTTTACTACACATTCTTGATGATTTTGATGCTTGCAAAAGCTAAAGAACTAGTATATTATGTGAATGATTCATCTTAGTGAGTGTATTCAGGAGCAAAGTTTCAATAAGTTGTCTTGGTAGAGAAGAGCAATTGGTATCATTTATGTGGAGCTGGTACACTGTTTTAAGTTAACAAGAACAGTATTATGTAAGTCTAAGAATGAGTCAACTTTAAATATAACAAGCTAATTCTCTTTTCAATCCTCAATATATAACCATATATATATAAAATAATAAAATAATTTTGTTTTTATCTACCACATTTGGTAGACAAATAATTCCTAGCTCCTAGAAATGTGTTTTCTATTGTGCCATTGAGTAATTGATACTAGATTGCAAAAGAAGCTCCCTAAAAATTTGATTTCCTTTGTTTTGACTTCATACATTACAAATAATTTCATACTTGCAAATTCGTGTTTTCCAGTTCTCTGATACTGGGAATACCTATGTAGTGAAGGAAGCATTTACAGGTGTGAAAATTATTAACTTCCAGTGTAAAACTATTAATTGATACTTGTTTGCATGTGAGTACAAGGTGTTTCATTGGTAATGCATTACATTAATCATACTTCAATACTTGCTTAGCAGTCATAGTTCTAGATTTCTTATCCAGAATATGAAGTTCATTAAATGATCCAAAGATTATTTTTCTAGGCATGATTTATATTGACCCCTTAGTATCTCTAGATGACATCATTAACTTTCCACTTTCTAAGTGCATTATCTCTTTCATTGTTCATGAAATTAGAACAGGCTTTAGTAGTGAAATTTTTTAGCAGAAAAAGATCCAAATGGTCAGCTGAATAATAGTCAAATGTGTTCTCAGCCTAAGTACCAGTGACAATATAGTGATCCTTTTCAAGCGGAAGCCATACCTTTCTCTCTTAGTTTTACATTACATATTACTTATTTTTCAACATTTTAAAATTCTCCCAATCTCAATTTGTGTAACTTTATTAAAATATATATAAGATGACATGTAAGCATAGACTTATTCTACAAATATCCTGCTTATCTACCAACAGATAAAAGAATTATGTGTGCTTTTTAAACAATGCATAAATATACCAATATGTTTTAACAATCTCGCATAGAAAAATGTACTTGTCCCAATATACTGCTCTATAATACTTATAATCTGGCAACCATCTTTTAAATTTATTCATTCATTGATTTTTTCCAGTAAATATTAATTCACCCAGTACACGTGTCTAAACATTTACCAGAATGACAGATCCTGAAAATTGAGTCGAACTACTGATGAAGACTTTTTTCTGTTAGCAATCACAAAAGGGATAATACTGACCTTTAAAAACTAAAGGATAGATTTTCACATAGATAGTGATAAAAGCAATCAAGGAAGCTCCAGTTCTCCAAAAGCTGCAACCAAAGAGCAGGCTGTGCTGAACTGCATCCCCAGACACACACACACACACACACACACACACACACACACACACACTCAGAGCTGTATGTCATCCAGCTCCCAGTGGTCCAAGACACTTGAGCTACATAGGTGACCTAAATATCCTCAGAAGAGCACCCTCAGGAGAAACATGGTTGACTACTCTGCCATCATGCCATCTTTAGAGTCTGCCATGAAGAAAATAGATGGCACACTTGTGTTCATCATGGATGTCAGCACTAGCATGCACCAGGTCAAACAGGCTGCCAAGAAGCTCTGTGACACTGATGTGGCCAGGGTCATACCCGACCAGACCTGACCAAGATAAGAAGACATATATTCAACTGGCTCCTGATAATGATGTTTTAGAGGTCACCACAAAATTGAAATCAAAACTTGGAATGTTCCCAACTGCACTGAATCCAGATGTTTCTAAATAAATATTTTCATATTAAAAAAGAGAAGAGAAAACTAAACACTGAATGCATTATTCACCCAAAAGCATTTGTTGAGTACTTGCCAGTCTTCAGGCTGTATTACTTGTCTCAGACATGTTCTCAATATTAGGATCACATACTTAAATATTTCTACACTCACTAATGTTTTCTCAGCAAATTGTAGATTCCGATTATCTCTAAGAAAATCAGGAGATTTGTACCCATGCGTTTATCTGGTCTCATGCATTATATAGTTTTGTATGTAGTTCATGAAATATTTATATTGTACTTTCGTGTAGTACACTTTTGGAGTGTAGCTTTCCTGATATTTTGCCAGTGACAGTTCTTGTAGTATGAGTTCTCATTTAGGGTAAACCAGTGCCCTTAAAGATGGAGTGTGAACCACAGGGCACAAGCTGTCTATGCTTTGACGTGAGCTACAGTCACTCTTGTTATGTGACTGTATGGTTATTCTTTTTACTCCTGATCCTTCTCAAGTTTGCCCATGTTCCATCCTTTCTAAAATGCCCACAAATCTGTATTCCACAAAATCTTACTGCTTCCCAAGGTAAAAATTCAACTTTCTTCTAACAACATAAAGCATTTCCTTTGGTGTTTTTCTTACACCACTGTTGGCCTGAGGTTGAACTTAGGACTTCATTTGGATGTACATGAACAGTCAAATCTGCCCACGTTATACTTAATACCTTCAACTCTGAGCAACTGCTAAATAAAGCTTTTCAAAGAAATGAGTTATTAAATAGCACAGCTCTCCTATATATTTTTTCAGAGAACAAAGTCTAACCTTATATCAAGCTTCTAATAACATAATAGAGTTATAGTGGTTTTCCATCGTTGTAAAAACAATCATTGCACTCTTTCCCGCTCATCCTAATGCCGAGGGAACTACACACATACACACATATACACAGACACACACATGCATGCATGCAAAAACACACACAGAGTTTCTTTTGCTACCCGATGCT
>RJWT010044926.1:0-11705 GCA_004365215.1 Cuniculus paca
ACATACTTGTAGTCTCAGTTCTTTGGGAGGCTGAGACAGGAAGATTTCAAGTTCCAGCCTGAGTTATATAGCAAGAACCTGTCTCAAAAAACAATGATAACAATAAAAAATAAATAAAACATTTGCAATTGCCAAACAGAAGTGGAAAAATAGAGCCAGTTGAGGGGACAGGGTGTGACTGGGAGTCTGATCCCATTGAGGATTGGGGAGGGTTCACTGAAGTGTTTATGGCAAGGATCTGAAGGGGCAAGGTGGTTATCCCTGTGGCTACTGTGGGAAAAGCATTCTAGGGAGCAAGAACAGCAAGTGCAAAGGCCCTGGGGTCACTGCAAATTTTGAGGGACCAGAGGTACAGCAGTGTGATTGGAGCAGAGGTCAGGAGGATAAGAGGAATGCGACAGGAATGGGTCAGCAGCCACAGGCAGATGGTGTGAGACTGCTTGTCTTGCTGATGATTTGCCTTTAACTCTGAGATAAATAGGAGCCACCGGGAGGCTCAGAGCAGTGTGCCAAATGATTTGACTTCCCTGTTAATGGGACCCTGCTAACTGCTGAGTGGCAGCAGGAGGCAGAAGGTAAAGGCAGATGCCAGGGGCCTGGTGAGATGGTGACTGTACAAATTTAGGCAGCACATGCTGGTACTGGACCGGGTGGAGGTGGAGGACCAGGCAGGGCAGTGGTCAGTGCCAGGGTTTATTCCGCACAAACACGCTGATGGACGCAGGCCAGGCACATGAGCCCCTTGCCTGTTCTGGGAACGATCTTAGCCGCAGGAGAAGGCGGCACCAGAGAGGCTGAGCGAGGGGTCCAAGGGCTCAGGGCTGGTGAGTCAGTGCCGGGCCATCCTGGGATTGCGCCCCGCTCCCTACTCCAGCATCTGTTCCCACGCCCTAGAGTGGCCAAGGCCTCAGGGGTCACCAGGGCTGGGGAGCAGGAGGAAGTACCCACTCTGCCAGGCCTCAGCTCTCCCGGAGCAGACTCCTGAGACACAGAGATCTCCCACCACACCCCTGCCCTAGAAGTTCCAAGAGCTTCCTGGAAATGCTTCTTCAATAAAGGCAGAGGCGGGAAGAGAGGGATGGGAAAACAATGCACTTTCTGAGAAAATGACTTCATGGAGAAGGGGGTGAGGTGGTGGGGAGGGGTAGGGAGCCCAGAGGTGCGGGAGGGTGGGGCTTGGGGGTAAAGAAGCAGGGGGCCTAGGATCTGGGAGGCCGGCATCCTCTCCCACCACCTCAGAGCAGCTGAACAGAGCCCCCTTCCACCAAATGTTCCTTCCAGTCTATTCAATAAACATTTATTGAGCACCTACTGTGTGCCTGGCACTGTTGTAAGAGCTTACAGAAAAGAGTCATGTACATGTTTGGAAGTTTCCTAAACCCATTAGGGCCTGGTCCTCAGTCCCTAGTAGGTCCTTGGGCCCCACACTAACCCACCCAGGGAGCTGAAGAAGGACCTGGGCTGGGGTTGAAGAAACAGCCTCACTGTCCCAGCAATGAGGTCCAGGAAGTTTATATTTATAATCTCATTGAGAAGTTGTTGGGATTCTAGCGAGTTAATTCCAATTTACCACTTCCAGTGCAACTCATGAGAATAAAGACACTAAGGTATATTTATAGCTGTGTGGACCCAAGGGGGTCCTAAGTCTAGCTAGGGTGATTGTTAACTGAAACAAAGGCCTGGGCCCAGGGCCGAACCCAGGTTTTATTAATTCTTGATGAGGGGAGTGGCTTGAGGATGAGTGACTGTGAGAGTGGCAGGAAATGCATGACTGCTGTGAGCTAGGCTAGGTAGGCGGCCTGAGATTATCTCCGCAACGTGCAGAGAGAAGGTTATGCAGAAAGAGTAACCTGCATGACGCAATTTGAGGTAGCATCTAATGTTTTCAGGTCTGACGTGTGATGTTTTACACCCTGGTGAGTCATAGCCTCTGATCTCGAGGCTTGATCCCAGCCAACAGCGTGGAGCGTGGCTTTCTCTCCGGCCTGGCTCACATGTTTTTTGGGAGCTACGGGCGTGTGCAGGGGTAATAGTGGCCTGCTGTCTTGCTTCAAAGACTACACATTAGCACCTCAGCTAGACTGATTTACATTGCTTAAAGCCAAGTGAGGAGATAAAAAGTCCCAGCCAGCTCTGTACATATCAGTACATGGAATTAGGGCCAGGGTTAGCCAAAATGGAGATAACTGCTCTTCTTTCAAGGAAGTCTCCACCTCCGGAACTACAGGCAAAGCCCTTTCACCTCGGGCCCCAGTCTGGACTATGGGAAGACGGCTGGTCCCAAGTGTGTGATGGACCTTAAGGAGGCTTGGAGTTGTTCATACCGGATTCCGTTCGTGAGGAACCCTGGGAAGCTTTTTTTTTTTTTTTTGGTACCAGGCTCGAACTCACGACCTTGTGCTTACCAGGCAAACACTGAACCGCTGAGCTAAATCCCTGGCCCTAGGGTCTCACTTTTGCAGCTCAGGCTGGCCTTGAACTCACTTTGTAACCCAGGCTGGCCTCACACTTGCAACAATCCTCCTGCCTCAGCCTCCCAAGTGCTGAGATTACAGGCTCGAAGCCACCACATCTAGCTCAGGAAGCCTTCTTTTTATGGACTCTTGGCATTCTTAGTGAGTTAGGGTATCTGGCTTCACACACACCAGCTACAGTATTTATTTATTTATTTATTTATTTTTGGTACTGGGGACAGAACCCAGGGACTTTACACTGTACAACTCTAGTTCTTTGTTGTTTTTTGAGACAAAGTCTCAACAAGTTGCCCAAGCTGGGCTTTCAGTATAGATCTTCCTGCCTCAGCCTTCCAGAGTGCTGGGTTTACAGGTGTGTGGCACTGAGCCCAGGTTCCCAGCACCATCTGTCTTTCAGATGAAGAAACACAGGTTCCTTCATGCCAGGGGCTTGGCAAGGTCTCTCAGGGAGGAAAGCCCAGGCCCCCTGACCCTGTGTCCTGAACTCTGTCCTCCACCCCTCAATTCTCCGACCCTCACCTTTCCTTCAGTCTCTCCACTACCCACCAGCTCTCCACCAACCAGGAATTTCTCTCAACCCCTTCTCGACCTTGTTTATATGATTTTGCTCCCTGCTGGGTAGGGAGGACAGTCTGAGACTTGTCCTTAAAACTCCTTCCTAAACCAGTTCCCTGGAGACCCTCACCCCCCAGGGGAGGAAGTGGGCTGCTTGAGAACGGGTTTTATTAGCCAACACGCAGGGCTTTCAACATCTGCAGCCGGAGAACTCTCCCACCCCTGCCTCTCTCTGGGCCGCAGTCTCTTTGGTAGCTGGGAAAGGGCTGGGTTAGCTGGCTGCTTCTAGGGTCGTGGCATACAAGCCTCAACAACCAGTAAGCGTTTTGTTTTGCTTTTTTGAGACAGGTCTCCGTGTGTAGTTCAGGGTGGGCTGGGCCTTGAATATATAGCAATCCTCCCGCCTCAGCCTCCTCCGAGTGCTATTCTGACCCATTTTGTAAACAATAATACTGATGTCCAGAGAAATGAAACTACTCGTCCAATAGCACACAGCTAGTAAATACGAAGTGCAATCCCAGCTCTGGATGACTACACAATTTCCTCATACTCCAAGCGAGAGCTCTAACCTGCGCGGGAAAAGTGTATTTAGGACTAATTAGACCTAATTGGGACTAATCAAGAGCCTCCTTTGGGCGAAGATGCCAATTCAGTGCGTGATATCACGCAGGAGCGCGGTGACATCACCGTCACAGAACTGGAACTCCATCCACGCTCCCGCGTGCAGCCGTTTAACGGTACCGCCCCCGACTGCCTCACTTCCGCTATATATTTGCATATTCATCGAGCGGACGTCGGCGCGTCAGCATTTACGCGGTGACATCAGCGAGCGCCCCTGCAGTTTACCCCCGAGCGTGCGTACGCACGTACGCAAGCACGCACGGCCAGAGAGGGAGGGGGAGGAGTGGGGAGCTTGGAGGCACCCCGCCCAGTAAGGAAGGTTGCGCGTGCCCCGTGAGGCCGCCAAGATGGTGGTGGGCGCGTTCCCTATGGCGAAGCTGCTATACCTGGGCATCCGGCAGGTCAGCAAGCCGCTTGCCAACCGCATTAAGGAGGCTGCCCGGCGAAGCGAGTTCTTCAAGACCTATATCTGCCTTCCGCCGGCACAGCGTGAGTCTGACCCCACATCCCTCCAACCTTTCCAGTCTCCAACCCCTCTCAGGTGGTTGCTTAGGGGATGGACATCTGTCCACGGCCAATCACAACTTGAACCGGCAAAGTTCTGTAGCCAATAGGGAGGGCCTCTGGAAGAGGGGCATACGGGTAACCCAATAGTACGGACAGACATCGGGCAGGGGGCGGGGCATGGCGTCACCGCGCGATTTTGGAATCCCAGCCAATAGAGGAAGGAACTTGTGGAGAGTGACGCCTAAGTAAACCAATAATCTGGGTAAAGAGCAATTTAGGCGGGGCTTTCCAGGACGAAAGGAGCTAGGGGCGGGACGGAAGCGTAACCGAAATGGGATAGTTTGCCAGGCCATCCTAGGGCGATTTATCTCCCCAAATCCCACCCAGTGCCTCAGTTTCCCTGCTACCTTGGGAAGTGAAGGGCGTTTGTATATCATCCGTTTAGAATGTCAGCGTGCCTTGGTTTGACTCAAGGCATTAGACCTAGATTGGGGTGAAGAAGTGATGAGTGAACTCTGGGGTCTGAGGGCGTGACTTGGGATCTGGCAAAAGGGGAATACAAATCCGAGCGGTCATTCATACACCTTCCATTAGACAGATCGCGAGGTTTCCGTTAGGCTCTGGAGATACACTCCTGACCCGGCCGCGTCAACCCGGAGCGGTCGGGCCGGTGGGAGCGCAAGTTCCGAGGACCCGGCCGCCACCGGGCATGGGGTGAGGAAGCTGCCTGGAGGGGAGCCGCCCGAGCGGGATCTGAAGTCCACAATAAATGCTCGAAATATAAACTACTTTAAAAAGATGATGTATGTGCTCTAGGCCTGTGGAGGCATAAACTTCCTATAACTTGTTGGGTGAGGGTGCCGCTATTCATCCACCCGTGACTTCATTTAGCTTAGGTGTTTTGGGCCAGGCCTTGTGTTGAAAGTGCTTGTGAGGAGCAGAGACCAAGCCAGTCCCAGGCTGTGTCCTCAAAGAACTCACAGTCTAGTGGACACAGACCCGTCCCCCAAGGTGACAGCCTAGTTGGGCTGAGTTGGGATGGGGGGCCCCGCTGGACACCCGACCTGGCATGGAATGCAGTACTGGCAAAGGAGATCTCTGCACTGGTCCCGGAGGAGTAAGGAGGATCTCCTCAGACCACTCAGGGACAGGGACAGTGCTCAGGCAAGAGGAGGAGCGTGTGCAAAGGTCAGGTTGTTAAGGGGAGACTTTTTTTTTTTTTTTTGTCTTTTTGAGACATGGTCTCACTGTGCAGTTCAGGCTAACCTTGAGCTCACTTTGTAGCCTAGGCTGGTCTCGAACTTGCAATGATCCTCCTGCCTCAGCCTCCGGAGTGCTGGGATCACAGGCATGTGCCATCACACCTGGCTCAAGACTTTTTTTTTTTTTTTATCCCTGTAAGTTGGAAAATTGTTGCTCTTTTTGCTTGGTGAGGGCTCTGCCACGCTACAGATCTTCCAGTGGGGGAAGTGTTGGGTTTCATAGTAAGGAAAGTGCTTTTGTGTCAGCTGTGTCATTTACTTTCACAACCAGTTTTTGTTTTTTTGAGACTGGGACTCGTACTGTAGTCCAGGCTGCCCTTGAACTCACCATGTAGCCCAGGCTGGCTTCGAAGTTGCAGTGATCCTCCTGCCTTGGCCTCCTGAGTGCTGGGATTATACCACCGCACCTGGCTGTGCCATCTTTGGTGATGGAGACTTGGATCCCTTTGTTAAAATATTAACCAGAAAAAGAACCCTTCCTTTTCCTCTTAGTAGTAAAGAGTGGTAGTTGTGTGTGGTAGGTGGTGCCATCATGATTGCCCTCGGGTTGGATGTGAAAGGGCAGCTGCACAAAAGCTCCAGAGCTCCATTTGGGATGGGTCAAGCTGGAGGTGATCCCAGATACTAGGGTGCATTGGCCAATTATATTTACATCTTTATTATGTCATTATTGTCTTACCTTGTAGTGTCCTTTGCTGCTACCTCCAGCCAGTATAGTCATGGGCTTGGAATTTCCAAGAGTGCAGTAGCTGCTGTGCGTTCTCCCAGGTCACCTCTCCCCTGGCTGAGTGGCGCACTCAGGAGCTGCTGTGGCTGAGGTTCTCCTGACTCAGCAGGGCAGCCCCGCCTGTCTCCTCCTGGGACAGCCTAGGTGAGCGGCTGAGCTCAGGGCAGGAAATGCAAGAAGGACAAGTGCCTGCTAATGAACTGTGCTTGGGGAGACAAAGACTTTCTAATTTTTATTTTTTGCCATGCTAGGGGTGGAAGCCAGGGTCTCATGTATGCTAGGCAAGCACTCTATCACTGAGCTACACCCCCAGCCCTAACAAAGACCTTTTCTTTTCTTTTATTTATTTTTTGGTCTTTTTGAGACAAGGTCTCACTATGCAGTTCAGGCTGGCCTTGATCTCACTTTGTAGTCCAGACAGGTCTTAAACTCATAATGATCCTCCTGCCTCAGCCTCCTGAGTGCTGGCATTACAGGCAAGTGCCACCACGCTCGCAACAAAGACCTTTTAAAAAGAGAATTCCTGGCAGAGAAAAGGTAAAGGGGCTGGTGATGCCAGGTAACTGGGGCTGTTCTTGTGGGCAGTGAGAGAGTTCTGGTTCATCTCTGCTTGTTCCTTTAGAATATAATGGTCATTTTTCTAATTTACCACATATAATAGGCACAAATAATACCACAATTTTCTAATTTATCAAAGATGCCCACATCTTTACTAGTCAGCACTTCATTACTATAATGAGATCACAGGCTGGGTAACTTTATAAAGAAGAGAGGCTTATTTAGTTCACAGTTCTGGAAGTTCAGAGGCAAAGTTCACCTTGGCTTAGTTCTGGTGATGGCCTCTAACTGGGAGGTTCCAGGGCATCACATAGCAGAGGTGTCTGTGTTCATGTATCTGGTCTGTGTCCCTCTTTTTTTTTTTTTTTGCAGCACCGGGGATTGAACTCATGACCTTACGCTTGACGGGCAGGCGCTTAGACCGCTGAGCTAGATCCCCAGCCCTGGTGTTTTTGAGACAGGGTCTCACTATGCCGTTCAGGCTGACCTTGAGCTCACTTTGTAGCCCAGGCTGGTCTGGAACTCGCAACAGCCCTCCTGTCGCAGCCTCCTGAGTGCTGGGATTACAGGCGTGAGCCACCACGCCCGGCTCTGTGTCCCTCTTTTTATAAGGCCACCAGGATTCAATCACAAGGGCTCCACCCTAAAGACATTATCAAGCTGGGCATGGTGGTGAACATTTGAGCCCAGGCTGAGCTATATAGCTACTTAGTGAGACCCTGCCTCAAAATAAAAAATAAAGGAGGAGGCCTGGTAGTCTGAGGCCAGCCTGGGCTACACAGTGAGTTCAAAGCCAGCCTAAACTATACAATGAGACCCTGTTTCAAAAAGCAAAAACAAAACAAAAAGGGCTGGAAATATAGTACAGTGAGAAGGCTGTGGGTTCACTCCAGTAACACATGCACACACAGGCCGTGGGGAAGTAGTGCAGGAGCCGCCTATGACCTCCAGGTCTCACTAGAAACACTGCCCTGTGAGGCGCACAGCCTCCGCCCAGGCAGAAGGACAGAGTCCTCTGAGGATTTGTGGCACCCACTGCACCTTGTGTGGGCTCAGAGCCTGAATTATATCTGCACAGGGCAGGCTGAGAAGGAACCCGAGTCTCTTGACCCGAGAGTGCCCTCCATGCCCAAGCCTTGGCCATCCCTCCCACTGGCCTGCATACCCGCAAGTGAGGGTCAGCGAGCCGGAACACGGCAGGTCACTGCTGATTGGAATTCCCTGCGTGTGGACCTAAAAGTCGATACCCAAGTCGATGGGTTAAAAGGATAAGTGAAAGGCATCATAAAACACAAGGAGAATAAACAACTGCCAGGAAGTCTACAAAGAGCCAAAAATAGCTTCTAGAAATGACAGAATTGATAGAAAGGCTAGGGCAGGGCCGGGGATTTAGCTCAGTGGCGTAAGCATCTGCCTGGCAAGTTTGAGGTCATGAGTTCAATCCCTGGTATCAAAAAAAAAAAAAAAAGGCTAGGACTGGGTGCAGCCCCCTGGTAGAGGGTGTGCTCAGCACGAAAGGCCTGAGGTACATCCCCGGCTCCGGAAAGTAGAAAAGCTAAAATCCTGATGAAACACAACTGCGAAGAGGATGGTGCGCCAAAAGGTGGTGGGTCTGAGGGAAGAAGTCACCTGTGCAGTGCTCCCTGGAGGCCCTGACTTGGGCAACTTGGGAAAAGCTGGACATGTTTGTTTGTTTGTTTATTATTCATTTGGATTCTTTTGAGACAGGGTCTCGCTATGTAGTTCAGGTGGGCTTTGAACTCACTACATAGTTTAGGCTGACCTAGAGTCCTCCATGATCCTCCTGCCTCAGCCTCCCGAGTCCTGGGATTATAGCCATGCACTACCACACCTAGTGAGGTATTTATTTTTAACAGTCTTCAGAATGGATTCTCCCATGTGCCGGTGTTTGAGATTCATTTCCCTGGAATCTATTTTTAATCTCCTGAGTGTCGCATGAGTTCTGTTATGTCACAGTCATGCTGCTTCTGGTGACCTCCAAACATTTTTAGTGTGCTTTCCTACAAAGGAAACATTTTAAGCATTCTCCCCTTTATGTATATTTATATATAAATATGTAACTTTTTTGTTTGAGACAGTCTTACTATGTAGCGCAGGCTGGCCGTGAACTCATGGTGATTCTCCTGCCTCAGCCTCTTGAGTGCTGGGATTAGAGATTTGCAGCACTACACCCAGCCATATGTAACTATTACCAGTCATCTAAAGTGCTAACACATGTGTGGCTATGTTATGAGCATTTAAAACATGCGCAAAACCAGGCATGGTGACACATGCTCATGTGTACTCTGGGAGGCTTAGACAGGAGGATTGCAAATGCAAGCCCATCTTGTGAAATTTAATGATCTAGTGAGATCCTGTCTCAAAATAAGTTTTAAAATTTTATTTATTCATCCCCCTTCCCTCTGTTTTTGCTCACACACAAAGTATTTTTTTCTAACCAGACACGGTGGTGCACACTTGTAATCCCAAGACTGGGGAGGCTGAGGCAGGAGGATTGAGATTTCAAGGTCAGCCTGAACTGCATAGAGAGCCCCTGTTTGCGGGAAGGGGGAATAGACCTTGTTAAATGAATTCGGAAATGCTTAGTGTGAGTATGGCTGTCACAGCTGGCAAAGACCTAAGACGGGAAAAGAAGTGTGCCGCCCGCTTTCCACTCCCACCTCCGCTATGTAGAAGCCTTGGTTGGAATTTGTTCAGGTGCACACTGACGTCTGCAGGCAGTAGAGGTTGAGCCGCGTTTGTGTGAGGCTGGTTGATTCACAACCTCGGGAGCCTCGAGAATCCACTTGCCCGGCTCTAATACGCAATACTCCGAGTGGACAGTAGAGGGCGCCCGTATCGGCCCGCACACCTTGGGCGCTCGTTGTGGATTGCGGCGCCCGCAGGGAGGCGCCGGAGGCCTTCTGTGGAGTGGACCCCGCTTGTCAGTGTGCGTTGTGCTCCTCTGTGGTTAACTGGAAGCCTAGCCAGTAAATCTTAAGTCGAATCTCAAGTCAGACCTCTCGTTGGCCTTACAGTAAGCCCTGAGGAAGGTACGTCTGTGGTGGATTTGGTGGCTCAGTGGTGTCATCTGGGACCTGGGGACTCTGTTTCTGCCGTTTTGTGTCCAGGCAGCTCTCATAGTCTGCAAAGAGCTACTGGAACTCTAAGCACGCACGGCGCTTTTACCCTCCCCAGGGCGCAGGTGAGAAACTCCCTTTCCAGGTGATGCTGAGTCCCGGGCCACCGGAATCTGTGCTCCTCTGTGGCATAAAGCAGTGTGACAGAAGTGCTAAGGCGCTGGCAGGTCTTCACAGTACAGTTCGTTCGCACCGCACCCCGTGAGTAGGTCGCCATCTGGTGGCAGGGCTGGTGAGAAAGCCACCAGAGGACGCACGGTGGTCGGCAATGGAGCCAGGATCCCAGCCTGGCCATTTGCAGCCTTAACCTTGGCGCTCTAGGGCTCCCCTCCGCCCCAGTCCCGCAAGCCCCCATGCTGGGTCCCCCACAGGAGGACTCTGGGTCACGCACTCCCCTGGAAAGAGCCAACAGCCCTGCATACGAGGACTTACGTTCTGCATTTTGCAAAGAAGAGGACGGAGATGTCAAGTTGTTTCAGATCTTGCCACGGTCCCAGAGTAACTAAGTGGCACAGCCAGGACTAAGCCCTAGTTTGGGGTCTTAGGAGCTGTGCGGATAAAAAATATTCATCTATCACACGAAAAAGTACTCAATAGCACTAGGAATTGCAGAACACACCAAGCACTTCGCATCCTTGTTAGCTAATTCCTCTTTCCAGGTCTGGGCCAGAAGTAGAGGTGGAATTAATCTCTAGGGTGTGGCCATGCTTCCCCTTTTAGGAGCCTAATTCACTCTTTCACTTAGCAAAGCTGCTGTTCTGTTCTGTTAGACAGGGTCTCGCTGTGTAGTGCAGGCTGACCATGAACTCGCTTATGTAGCCCTGGCTAGTCTCAAACTCACAGCGATCCCCCTCCCTCAGCCTCCTGAGTGTTGGGATTACGGGCGTGTGCCACCTGGGGACGGATCTGCGTTAGGGCCCCGCAGCGAGTCAGGAACTGATCTAGGAGGCATGACTAATCCGGTGGTCAGCCAAACAGAAAACACTCCTTGCTTATGAAGTCCACATTTGAGAGCATTCTTACTTGCCTATTAGCCGTGCAGGGCTCAGGGAGGTCCCAGCGGTTTCTGCCTGATTCCCAGGCTCATTCTCAGTGGCCCGGCCTACCGCCACGCCCCCACATCTCCACCAATCACTGTGGGCCAGGGAATGCAGTGCTCTGATTGGCTAGGCAGGCTGGGGGTGGGGTTAGCGCCTTTGGGACTCCCAAAGACACTTGGCAGACGGAGCCAGTGGGATCCACTCTGGTCACTGCTGTCCAGGGGTAGACAGAGGAGAGGAGGGATCGGGTCAGCTGTGCTAAGGAAGGCTCCCACCCTGCTGTGACGGCCGCACCTCTTTCACACTCTCAGGGCGGAACACAGCCGGGAAGAGAAATCAGAGCCACACTGGCTGGGAGCTCTGTTTACTCTGGGTAATTTATTAACGGATGATAACAGCTTTCATTTAATATGCTGCCTTTTATCTGGACAAATGATCCCAGCCATCTCATTAGGGACTTTCTGATTATCCTGGTTGTGTGGGTAAGGAAGTAGCTCCGAGGGAGTCGCAAGCTCTCTGAGGCTACAGGACTGGAAAGCAAGCTCCACTGCCTCCTAGTCGCTTCCGTTCACTCGTGGTTGTTATATGAGATTTTTCCAGTGTATATTCTTTATTGCAGCTCTGGCATGCAAAGGACACATGTAAAGCGTGCAGTTATACCGGCCGTGTTCTCTGCGTGAACATTCACATCACACCGCTCCTGTGCTGTCGCCCTGGCTTCTCGCTAGCGTTTTGTTCTCCCTGCTGTTAACCTTCCTATAAATGGAGTCACTTATAGGAACTGTGTGTCTTAACCTTTTGTTCCCATGGTGCTTTTTTTT
>RJWT010044927.1:0-11697 GCA_004365215.1 Cuniculus paca
TTCTTGAACATGACCCGTAAGTTATTACTGTGAAAAAGAATACTACATTATATTCCTACTCTGTAATTTTTTGCCAATGGTTTAACATCACTACAATGAAATGATGAATGTTTTTAGTGGTGGATAAACTTGATCATTATAGATTGCAAGTACATATTGAAACAGAACATAGTAATCCAGAAATATATCATTATAGATTGCAAGTACGTATTGAAACAGAACACTATAATCCAGAAATACATGCAATTATTATGTGTCAATAAAACATAAACTAAAAAGTCTTATTACAGTAGTGAGAGTTCAATATTGAAAAGATAAATCCTATTTAAATTAAAGCTATTTGTAATCATCAAGGTTTCAAGATATTGTTTACTCAGTACAAACCATCTAAAGATGAAAGGTGGAACAATACATGTGATTTAACAATCTTGAAACATGTTTTGTCCCACAATTCAGATGACACAATTTATCAAATGCTAATGATACAGAGCAAATAATTTATAAATTTAAAATCAAGAGTGCATGTAACTCATAGACATCACTTATGTATATTAGCCTTCACCAGTGTTCTCCAGGGCAGTCCTGGAAAGGGGTTATAGAGTTGAAACTACCTACTTTTGGCTAGTTCCAGCATTACACACAGAACCTTCCATAATCCAGGCCCTAGTGTTCTTTCCCTGCCAGATAATAATATGGTATATACCATGAGACCATAGGCGTGCAATGGGATATAGAAGGCAATAGAGCAGGAATACAAACCAGGAACATTTGGGCAACGTTTTTATGGAACTTATTTGTGCCCACTGAACCTGCTTAGACTCTCATCTCTATCATATCTATATACCTATACCTGTACCTCTACCTGTATCTATATCTGTATCTATATCATCTATCAATTCTATTTAATAATGGACTGCTGCTGTGCATTTCCGCCTTTATGACTTCATGCATCAGATAATACCCAGCTCAAGATGCACAGCTCAGGTCATAGGGAACCTGCTGTGACATAGTCAAGTGTTCAGTTTCCACTAAGGCTCAGTAGCAGTTCAGGACCTGTTTTTCGAAGTGCGTGTGGGGTAGTTGTCTGCAATTGATGGCAGAGTCTTTTCCCATAATCCTAAAGTCTTCTGCTCTGATTCCACCATACAGGCCTGCCAGCGATTCCAAACAGCATGCCTTTCTGACACTGACACCTGAAGAATAACTGAACTTGCTGGATCATGTGACCCAGTGGCAGAGAAGCCTGTAAAGCAGGTTAAATCTGTTGAAGACCCTTCCTTTTTTGTTGCCCCACTGAAAACTAGTAACTGTTTAAGTTACTTGGTAAATGGGTGAGAGAAACACAACTAAGTGAGGAATACTTGCCTCCAAAATCCAAATAGATCCATTAGGCATCATGCCTTTTTTTTTTTTTTGGTAGTGAGAGCTAGATGCCACAATTTATTCTTCATTTTTAAAGAGATTTCTTTTCATACTCTTTATCACTGAACTCTTATAAATTGCCCAAGGGTACCTGGACTTTGGAATTTTGCTTGATTGATTTACCATCTCTGACATACAAATACTTTTACTAACAAGTCCAAATTGGTTGCTATCTTCTGCTCACTTGGTCCAAGTAGTACGATATCATTAATGTCATTGATCAGCGTTAATATCTTTTAAAAGAGAAAGATGACCAAGATACCTGCAACTTAAGTTGTGACAAAGGGCTGAACAGATAATATAACAGATAATATAAGGTGTATTGCTGGTCTTGCCTGCTGAAAACACACTCTTTCTGGTAGGCCTTATGAATATTTATGAAGAAGTGGGGAGCAACCGATAGCTGCATACCAGGTATCAGATGTGTTAATTTGCTCAAGAAAGGAAACTTCATCTGGTACAGGAGCTGCAATTGGAGCCACCACTGCTATTGGAGTCACCAATAATCCACCATCATTGTCTAAGACCAATCCATCTTTTGCACAGGCCAAATAGAAGTAAATGGAAGTGTGGTAGGAACCACCACCCTTTCATCTTTCAGGTTCTTGAGAGTAGCATTAATCTCTCCAATCACTCCAGGGATAAGATGTTGCTTTTGGTTTACTATTTCCCATGTAACAGCAACTTTAATGTCTTCCATTTGGCCATTTCAACCATAACAGCCTTCACACTATAGCTTAGGGAACCAATGTGAGCTCTACTCATGAAGTCTTTGCCTACCCCTTTGGCTTTAAGTTTCACCCTATCTTTTCTTTTAGGTGTTCTAAAGTTTCAGGTCTTACGGTTTTCTATTTATCTTCATTAAATTTTAGTACAGTTTGAGAGATGCAATTTCCATCTTTTACACATGAATTTCCGTTTCTTGGCACTGTTCATTAAACGGGCTCCATGAATTTTAAACCTAATGATAGTATAATTTCAACAACTTTGAAGCCATAATTTTTTTAATTTCAGTTATTTATGTACCACAAACCAAAATTTATTTGTATAATAATTTTTACTTAAATTTCCGTTTGCTGTTATAAGTAGTTTTGTTAGTAAAAAGCTTCAATTTCCTGGTGTTCTTTAGAATTGCCTAGTTTTTTTTTTTAATCTAAGTTTAAACTACTGAGAAATAAGTGTTAATTGATGAGAAGCTATTTATTTATTCACAAAGCTTTTAAATCACTAATATTTTATATTCCTTTCTCCTTATGACTTTTGTATACTAAAATGTTGTAATCTTTGTACATTTTGTATTTTTATTTCTTTTCTACTTATTTATGTTTACTGTCCCATTACTTTAATACTATTCTGATTTATCTCTTTGCCCTTAGTCAGTTTTCAAAACAGTCTCTAATTCATTTTGTTGACAAAGGGATTGCTTTAAAATATATATCTTATTTAAGTATTTCTGACTTGAAGACTTGTTTTTGTCTCTCATGCTAGACTGGGTTACTATTTGGTTATTACTGAGTGGATGAAAAACACTATTGAATAGGCAAGGTTGATCCAAGGGAGATTTTTTCAGCTTCTCTGGAGTCTGCATGATTCTAATTCTATGAGAAGGCAGTAGTTTATTTCATAGTCATTTAATTAATTTTATTTACAAAACTAAGATCAATAGAAGATGAAAAATTTGTGTAAAGCAACAAAAAAATTAAAAAGCAAATTTAAATATTTTAATTCTTGCTACCTAAAAGTCATGGTCACCCAAAATGGATAATTATAACTGAGAAGGTGAAAGTAATTAGCAGAGAGAGTACTTCCTGTGTGCTACACTAACATTTGTGCTAGTTAAATTGATACTTCCTTTGCCATAACCCTCCTTAAGGATAATGGTGAACAATTCCAAAGAATTAGCTCAACAGCAATCACAATCAAAGCAAACTATGACCTGGCATAGTTTGGGGTAAAAATCTTTGCAAGATTTTGCAAAAGGACTATACTTTGAATAAACCATGTCAATAACAAAAAAAAAGAAAAAGAAAAAGAAATTTTGGGCATGGTGTTGCCACTCTGTAATCCTAGCACTTGGGAGGCTGAAGCAGAAGGATCACCATGAGTTCAAGTCCAGTCTGGGTTACATAAGTGAGTTCAAGGACTGCTTGTATTACATAGGGAGACCCTGTCTCAAAAAATCAAAAAACAAACAAAAAAATTAAACTTTTTTTTCGATAAAAATCACTTTAATTTTCCACCTCACAATATATCTGGGTACTCAAGTCATAGTATTTGTTGAACATAGTTGACTCAATTCAGGTAAAAAAGTATGAGTTTGCATATTTATGCTGGATTATTTGTTCTATTTCTTTACCAATACTGGTGCCTACAAGAACCTTTAGGAAAATATAAAGAGCGATGGTAGGCAAGAGTATTTTAATCTCCAAGATATCTTTGTCACTGGACTGAAATTGGAGTAGTGACATCAACCAGCAGCTCATCTTGAATCCCTTGATCTAAAACTTCAGAATAATATCTCCAGTAGGAAAAATATTATCCATTTCCCCTTTTTTCATTATATTGAACATGCTATAACATTCTGCAAAACCGATGAAAGATCTTCTCTGCTGTGAAATCTTATTAAGGAATCTCCTGTTGGACTTAATTATCCCCACAATGGCTCTACAGTATTCTGCAAACACAATACTTTTATTATCACACTGGTACTTTTCTTATATTTGTGTCTCTGATGGATTTCTACCTTTCTTTGGAGAGAACTCAAAGTTCTTATAGCTGTCAAAGCTTTTCATAGCTTGACTTCCTGCTGTCCCTCTGATCTTCTTTTCTCTCATAGTCCTCATGTTTAGGCTTTTACAATTACTCTGGTTCCTTCATTTTCCTCTTTCTGCTATTCTAGAAGTTTGCATTACTAGTTACTTTTACCAAAGATATTTTCCTTTTAGATAAATGATTGGGTAATTCTTTTATATTTCTCTTTACATTGTTTTATCAGAGAAATTCTTTCTAACAAATTCACTTGAAAAAAGTCTCTTCCTAACCTTTTTTCACTGTCTTTTAAATTCTTCATAGTAATTAAATTCACTGATTTTTCAAATGTATTTATTTATTTAATGATTTTGTCTATATACTTCATAATACAAGGTATGCTTCAAAAAAGAAGGAATTTTAAAAAATAAACTTTGAGGTATCAGAAGATTCACATGCCATCATGCAAAAGTGTAGAGACACCCTGTGACTGTTAATCAACTGGAATTGATTAAGAAATTAGCAAATTAGTAAAATACTCTTTTAGTTGTGTCTGGGTAAGTCATGGAGGCATGACCTTGGGCATTACATGTGGTCTCTTGAATCTTTTCCCTCTGTCTCTGTTCTCATGTTCTGCTTCCTGATTGGCATAAGCTAAATATTTTTGCTCTGTCATGTCCTTAAACCATGATGTTCTGTCTTGGAACCAGATGACAATGGGCAGAATCCGATGAAATTGTGAGCCAAGTCAAGCCACTCTTTAAGTAGTGGGCTTCAAATGTAGGGTACCAGCTATAGGAAGCTGGTTAATGCAGATCTCATATACCTGTTACCCAGTTGCCTTCAATGGTTCACTTCTTGAAAAATCATACAAAAATAAAAGCACTAGATTATTGGTACTGACTCTATCAAACTATGGGGCATTTATATCACCATAAGGGTAGAAAGGAAGTTCATTTAAAATATTATTTTAATATTTAATTTGAGCAAGATGAATTGTAGGACTGTGATCTTTTATAGTTTCCTTAAAGATAAAGTGACCTCTGTAATTATTATAGCAAATCCATTATAAAGAAAACATTTTTATGATATACATCATGCAGATTACTCAATTAATTGGTAGAAAATTTAAAAATGCATGCATCTTCAAATATAATTAATCACCTTTTCCTTTCAAGTTGTTAAGTCATAATACTGCAAAGAACATAGTGATACAGGTTGGAAGAATACTGTTTATGCCTAAACAACTTAAAAAATAAATACTTCATGTACTGTAGTATGCAAAACATACCCTATCAAACATTGATTATTTGACTAGCCCATTATAATGTTTAAAAAGTCTTATAGAAATTGTTGAATGCAATTAGAAAATCCAAAACATTTAGTGTGACATTAAAGAAGAAATGAGTGTGATGTATGACAAAGTCTGCTTTGTGACCTCTAAAGTCCAGGATTTTCCTAGTGATCATGATAAAAATCTGTAATCTTGACATTAATTTGATTCAATTTTAAATTATGATTGTCAAACAGTAGATTGAACCCCAATTAATTTTATCCATAGAGTTAATTGATGAGCTGAACCTCAGATCACACATTCATAGAGATATTTATTGTTTTCACATAATTTTTTACTTGGCGTACCTTGAAGGTGAATTTAGAGTAAACTTAGATTTAATCGTACTATAAATGTTATAAAATCAGGAGTTAGGGTAAGTAATTGTACAAGATATGCTCTGTAATTTAGGGATGTTTTTATCCCTGTAAAGACTGTAATTCACAAGGGGAAACACAATTGAAAGCCTGTGGTGCTTTGGTGTTCCACTGACCTTGCAGGTCTAGGGTCAGTGGTTTGATCATCTATTCAGAAGATTGCAGTGCAGCAGCATGGCGTCTGGGGGGGTGGTCTCCTTCTGAGGGTGGTAGCCATTGTTGATTCCATATAGTCTCATTCTGAAGCCCTACACTGTTCATTGTTTTGTTGGGTTGGGTTTTATTTTCTTTTGCTTTGTTTCATTATGTTATACCTGGTGGCGTGAGCAGCTATTTCAATGATAGTAAGATATATATGGTAGCCATTTTGCATTCACTGTTGTCTTGTTTTGTAGTCTTTTGTTGTATCCATTGTTTTGTTTTTACTGTTTCTATTCTATTCTGTTCTGTTTGATTTTTACTGTGTCTGAAAGTATCTGCAGCTATTTTGAAGACCACAAAAAGCATTATGGTAACTATTGTTGGTTTTGTCAAGTTGTGAAGTCCTGTATCACTTATTCTGGTTTGTTTTGATTGGTTTTATTCTGTTTTATTTTCTTTTGTTGTATCTGCTTTAAAATAAAAAATAAATAAATAAAAAGAATTTTAAAAAGACTGCAATTCACCATAAATTGAAATCTTCTCTAAGAAATAGGAGTTTAAATAGCATAAAATTCATACCATCATTAATGTATACACAGCATACATATTCATTTCTAAGTGCAGCCACATGAATCTCCATATAATGGTGCACGTATAAAATACGTGATGTTTTCTGATTATTACAAATGGACATTTAGTTTAAAGAACTAGGTATATACTAGAAAGAAGTCTTTAGCAGTTAAAATTGACACCACTGCTATCTCCTGCAGGTCCAATGATACTTTTCCGATTAACCACAGAAATATAGACTATTGCTTCAAAAGATTTCAGACATAATCATTAATGAAAGTTTTATTTTTCTGTCTTGCTAATACAACCTGTTAAAATTAGTAAGGCATTTTAGAACTGCTTAGACGTGAACTCAAGGGAACAGTGTTCTCCAGGGAAATGGTAATGGGACACAGCCTTTCTTTTCTGAATCATTAGTTTAAAAGTAGCTCAGGTTGTAACTGAGAGAGCACCATTACTATTCGACAGTTTATGTGAAATTAGGAGGTTGTTTCAGGTCAGTTCCTAGTGAATTGGTATTCACATCCCAACTGGCATTAATTGCATGAAAATTGACAGTTTTATTATGTGAAACAAGGGCTAGAGACATTGCAAATCTGATTTGGGGGCACATGACAAAAAGTACACAAGGTTGAAGGAAGCTAAATTTCTAAGAATGTGACTATTTCAGAGAGTATTACTCTTTCAACTATTACTCAAGAGTCTCTTTACAGTTGTCATTGCTGTGCAGAAAATTTAAATGGGAGAAGCGTGTTAATAATATAGATTTGGTGTGTTTCTTACATTGTTTCAGATTTCCAGCATATGATTTTTTAAAGACCTAAGTATTAGACATATCTATTAGCCAAATCAATAAATGTTATTTGCAGACTCACAAACTGACTTTTAAAAATTATTAATTTTCAAAAACTAGTCATTAAAAAGTTACATCTTTCTGTGTAGAACATGTAATCAATATTATATTTTCTTAGATGATAAAGATACTCAACCAACTTTAGAAGTGAAATGGAATGTCCTTTGTAGAGATTCAATTGAATTCCCTCACTCAAATAGTATTTATATATATAGTATATTAATATATATCATATTAACACATTAACATGTATTCTTATATAATATTATTATATTTAAATATTGATATTATATATATATTCTTTTTTCTTGTTCCAGGGATTGAACTCACTACCTGTGCATGCCAGGCAGGTGCTTATGCTGCTGAGCTAAATCCCCAACTATACATCTATCTATCTATCTATCTATCTATCTATCTATTATTCTTATAGAGAAATTTTATGGCTATGTCTGATCTCTTAATTATAGTACTTGCCAGCTGTATTGATAGTGGCCAGAAAAACCAATATAAGTAATACCTGAATCGGAATCATTACATACACCAACTCAAGAAAATGAATAAGTACTAAATAAAGGCACTGATTACTAATGGTTCCATATGGCAAAAAATTGAATGGTAAAGTTCACTACATATTGTTTTTTAAAAGTTTCTCTCTGTCTCTGTTTCTCTCTCTCTCTCACACATGCACACATTGGGAAATAAACCACTGTTTTATTATTTTCTAGGAACATTTTGCTTCTTTAATTTGATAGCATATTTAATACTTATGATATTTATGAGGATTGTCAGAATTGGAGTCATTGATGAATATGTTCTATCTAGAGTGGATCTTACATAGAGCACTGTGTGAAAAAGAAAGGACTTTGTTTAAAACTTAGGAAACAGATTGACTACAAAATACAAACATCAAGTTTACATAAGGAGTAAGGAAGAATGGCAATAAGAAATATGCATTTCTAGGAGAGAAGTTTAAACAAAATTCTGACAGGCAAATGAAAATATTACATAAAAAATGTTAAGGAAAAAGGCCATAGGTAATCATGAAAGCAAATTTCAAAAGCCAGGTGTAAGTATGAAGACAAATTTCACTCCATGTGGAATCAAAAATTAATCCTTGTTGGTTTTTTTCCTTTGTTACCACTTCCCCTTTCGAAAGGTCTGTTCTTCAAGTTCCATGATTTTTGGTGCTTTTTTTCTCTGCACATCAAACTGAAGAAAGACTGCTGTTGGATAGACATTTTAGGATGGCATCATGTATATTTTGGTAAACAAGATTAACTCTCCAGGGATACAGAAGTGAACTAATACATATGAAATAGTTATTCTTTTTATTTCTGAAGTTCTTATTATGATAATAAAATTACTAAAACTCTTGGTAAAAATGCTTTTGCTGTTTTTAGTATAAACCAATGTTAGACAAAAGAGGAAATGAACTGTTTAAATCACACACCTATACTGAATGGAAAATTTTTATTTGACTAATGAAGCCAAAATTAGAAGCTATTTACAATAGAAGGCCTATGTACTGTTTCTTAAATGTAGAAAACTATAAAATTTAATAGATTTTGTCCACTTAAATTTATTCATGTTTAAGTAAATATCAAGGTAATATTTTGGACAAAACTTTTGAACTCTACTTTTATAATTTTCTACAGATTCCATGGAATATTTCTTAAAAAATAATACATTGATGAAATTTTTCATCCACTGAGGATGAATTTGATTTGGAGAAACAGTAAGATCCAGTTTAGCACCAAACATGGTGAACTAGGAAAAAGATTCCAGGCGCAAAATACTGTTTTTGATGAAATTGAAGTGTGACTAAAAGATAATATGTGTGATCTGTGTGTTTGTGCCTTGTAAAACTATACCTGATTGCAATTCCAAAGGAAGAAGACTGAAATAACATTAAATTATGTTAGAATACTTGATCAGGGCCCAAAATCCTTTGAAATGGATCGATGAGAGGAAAAAACAGTATCTATTTCATTTTTTTGCAAGCTTATTAGAAAGCTAAATTTCATACAATGGTCATTTTAGGTAGAAGAAGCAAATGTAACAATTATGCATGTTAACATTTACATAAATCATTAGTAAATTAGGACCAACTTTGTTTACTCAGTAGTTGTGAAGCCACGATGATTGTCATATGAGGAAGGAAATTAAAATAATTATATTGTAAAAATCTTGAATTTCTTTCCTTGCTCAGTTACTTAACAAAGTGATATTAAATGAGTGCTGGCAGCATCTTTAATTTTCATACCATTATTAAAACCCAGACTTATTGTTTAGTTTTTATGCAAAATTGTATATGGCATTGTTCTTTTTCCAATTGTAAAATGTTTGGAAAAAAATAGTATTTTGTTATTACCATCTACTTTGTTCTGTGTCAAGATTATGTTTGTCTTATATCAGATAGGTTTTTCTAAACTAATAACATAACCAATTTCAAAGCTGTTTAAACAGAAAGTAAATTTACTGTCCCAAGGTATCCTAACTTCAAGAATAAATTAGTAGACTTAGTAACATAATCAAAAATCATTTTTCTTCTGTTTCATTGCCTCCTATCTTATACCACTCCTATAGTATTTCCAAGCCTCACAAACATTGTAATGGTCAAAGAGAAAATATTTTGCTCTGTTAAAGAATAAAGCTTTTTTTCACATTGTAACTATTCCCAGGTAAATCTCTGTCTCGTTGGACAGGCTTGGCTCACAAAATACTAAACTAGAAACAAAGATGAAATAGAGTCATTATGATATCCAAGTCACATTGAGATTTTCTTAGATTTGGAGAAGGATCAAATTCTGAGAAAATTAGCAACCTTAGGTAAATTATATATCTAAATTATCAATAATATCAGACATGATTTATTACTGGAAAATATTAATTCCTTCTCTTTGTTTCCTAGAATATCAGTGAGCCAATGATTGTATAATGATATAAAATTAATATTTGTTATTCATGATAATATGTCTTTGTAGTACAGGAGCAATGGACCTGCTCATTTCATACTTCAGTGATAATAAAAAGACTGCCTGTGGATTAATGTTTCCATATGATCACAATTTAATATGTTAGATTAGCCAAGCTGATCAGAACTTTTCCACAGTCGAGGACATAGTTCAGAAGCACAGTTCTTGCCTGGCAAGCTGAAGTTCATGAGTTTGATTCTCAGTCCAAAAAAAAGAACTTTCTCCATGAATCTTTAGAACAAATTCTAAGTGTAATATTTGATGAAATATTGCACATACAGAGTCCACTAAAAAATATGTATATGTATACACACAGTTCAGGAAAAGGAAAAATACGTGTTTTTCAACCGATGGTGTTATCTTCACACAAGGGAATCCCAGATGATGTCATATATTGCAGAAAACCCACTACATTGCCAGTCTTTAGAGAAGAAATTGAAAATATGTGTGCAACAATATCAATGACCAAGATTACTCAAGTAACAATTTACTTTACTAATAAATATCTGTAAGATAATGGTCACTGCTTTGAGCACCTCCTGTAATCATAAAGTCCAAGAGTAATTTGTATTACTATCATAATATCTCAATAAATTTAGTATTAAAATATTTATACAAGTTTTTCTTCTCCTGAAATGTGCATACATTTTTTGTGGGCTCTGTATATAAGTTAAGTAACCATCATGTGCTTAATACATAAAACATTGTCATCTCTCCAAAATGTTTTTTTATGCTGCTTTGTAGTTCACACCTTCCCCACTCTTTTCCTCTGCCACTACTTAGTTGCTGCCATATTATTTATGCCTTTTCTAGAACTTGTTAAATAAGTGTGTTATATAGAAGAGTGCAGTCATTTTATCTGGCTTCTTTAATTTCCATAATAATTATGAAAACTATTTGCAGCATTTTGTTTATATATAATTTGCTATCTTTTTCTTGACTGTTAATACACCAAGTATGCTATTTTCAGCAGTTGATGAATATTTATTATGAATAAGGTACCCTGAATATAATTGTGCACAGTTTTGTGTAGGCACATGCGTTCATTGCATTTGGGGAAATTCTCGGGAAAAAGATTGCTATGTCAGCAGTAAGCCAGTATTTACCTTTATATATTTAACTTCACTAAGAAACTACTTTTCTTTAGTTCATAATGTTTACATTCCTTGAGTAAAGTTGGTATATGTATATAACACATTTTAATGACTTTTTATCCCTTTCTCTCATCTTCCGCCCTGCTTCCTTATCTCTTGATCCCCATCCCCTTTGAAAATGATC